>CATIWF010132685.1:0-87205 GCA_949630135.1 Balakata baccata
AGAGTAAAGCCTATAGTTTTCAGCAAACTTGGCATGGAACACCACAAATCCTCGACCTGTAGGCCTGTATTTTGCACCTCCATGAAGCAAGGTCCTTCCATAATAATGTGTCTTGGTTCCAAGAGAAAATGTGAAAAACACCGGTGCCAATTGCAATTGCATTAATATAAATTCACTTAATGCAGTTCGGAAACCCCTTTCCAAGCCAATTTCCATCAGCATAGGCAAGGCCATTAAAAAACCAATTTGTACAAATGATTGAGATGCAAGAGCCACTTGAAGAGGCTTGTTATCTCTAATTGCTTTTTCATTAATTAAACCTTCTTCCAATCCACTTAGAACAAGATAAAGGCGGCCATAAAGGAACACATATACGGTAAGCACAGTCATCTGTAAGGAAAAAGGAAGAAAATAACAATCTGCAACATTTTGTACATAGTTCTAAAATGCTACAATAAAAAGAACCAGAATTTCATGCATACCAGAGTACTGAAGTAAAAACCAACTGTAGTGAAATAACATGACAACATGCGGAAAAAGTCAAAACGGTGTCCAAGCCGATATATGTCACGACTCAAAGTCTGCTCACCATTGCCATTAGCAATTTTAGCCTCGAACATAGAAATCTGATTGAGTCCCACATCCCTACCCTTCCCAACTTGTATGTATTCGTGATGAGTAACATTGCCTTCACGAAGTGTAGAATTGAAGCCTGCACTTTAAATTAATTCAGGAAGAAGTTACTGTGCAGAAATAAAAACCAAAGTGAAACTTTACAAGAATACAAACCAGCAAATATGTCTTCACTCAAATTTATAACCTTAGATGCTTTACTGACACCTCCTCTAGTGAGGTGAAAAAGCCTATCAAACACATCTGGATGACCATAGTGGA
Organism: Balakata baccata; assembly: GCA_949630135.1. NCBI lineage: Eukaryota > Viridiplantae > Streptophyta > Magnoliopsida > Malpighiales > Euphorbiaceae > Balakata > Balakata baccata. The sequence continues at coordinate 895 of CATIWF010132685.1, forward strand.
ACCGAACCCTGAATCAGAAAAAAAATTAGCATGATAAACTTTGCCAACTGTAAATTAAAAGAACTGAGCAAAACATGAAGTTGAAACAAGAGATAATATGTGAACAAGCAGTAAAAACCTGTTTCATATCCAAGAAATGACAATATACAGTGGAAACATTTTACAGCAAAACTGCTACTATCCAAATTGACAGTATTGCATTAATTATTTTCACTTAATACATAGACGTTAATCAAATCAAAATCATGAAGAAAAAATAAAAAGAAAAAGGAAACAGAGGCAAGGCCATGCAGAAAACAGTATGAGGATGCACTTGAAGGTCTTCTAAAACAATCACACTAAATTCCACATTATCCAAAATGAAGCACAACCACCCTTGCTCTTTAAACTATTCGAAATATATTAATATTTAATTTTCGGAAAGGTATTTTATATATAGTCCATAAAATCCCACATCTCTGTATGTCCAACTTGAGAACTATCACCAACCTAGTATCTTACTAGTGGAAGAAATGCTGAACATGGAACAGAACAACCATGACTTATCAACCATGGATGGATAATCAATGTTGTGCAGTAAATCATGATGCATTTTGTTAACATATAGCTGTAAATGACTGTAATTAAGCCTTGGAATTAGGACTAGAATCATAGATTTTGACCTTCTTCTTTGTATTACTCATTTCTTTTTTTTTTTCCTAATAATTTTGTATCTATAAATTCCCACTACCTTGAGGGAATAATCAAGCTGTGTAATTTTCTCTGATTTATCACATTTTATAGACACGTTTTTTTATTTTAACTATGCATGCACAAATAAAGAGCACTAAGGAATTGCTGACTTTATAGATATTATTAATATATTGATGTGATATCATGGTATATTAATCAAAAGGTCATAGAATTTTGTGCTGATTATCGACATCAATTTCTTGCCAACTAGACCATTTGACTTTCACTCTGTGACAATTAAAATTTCTTACCAGATTCTAATAATGTCATTTCACTAAAATGGGTAAAAAAAAAGAAGAAAAAACCTTAAACTCCATTTTATTAGTAAAATTAGCTCTAAATTGTATATCACTAACTTTTGATGGATTTTTAATCAGAATCAGGAACGGTATCTTAGTGACAATAAAATTATAGTTCAGTGACCAAAGTAAGTTTCCATACATTAAAAATCCTTAAACTCTATTTTATTTGTAAAATTAGCTCCGAATTGTATGTCACTAGCTTTTGATGGATTTTTAATCAAAATCAGGAACAGTATTGTAGTTACTATAAAATTATAGTGCAGTGACCAAAGTAAGTTTCCATACATTATTAACTATATGATGTCATGGTAATAGCAATCCAATGGTAATAGAATTTTGTACCAACTCACATCATAGTCAGAGAGCTTCACTTTCTTACAACTTGGTCATTTGACTTTAAATTTGTTACAATCAGCTTGTTCTCACTTGATTATGAATCTATGATAATGTTATGAAACTGAAAAAAAAAAAAAAGAACTAACTTGCAAGAACATTAAACTCTCTTTTACTTGTAAAATTAGCTCCATATTGAATGTCACTAGATTGTGATGAATTTCTAATCAGGTTCAGGTGACAACTAGTTATGATAAAATTTAGTTCAGTGACCAAAGTAACTTTTGGGACATCATTAATTCTATTGATACACAATCATGGTATATTAATCCAATGAATGTAAAATTTAGAACTAATTATCATTATGGTCAGAAAACTAATATCTTCTTACAACTTTCTTGACTAACTTTGTTACAATTAGGGTCGTTCTCACCTGATTCAGAAAATATTGTAATACTAGAAATGAGGAAAACCAAATTGGAAAAAGCATAATATCTCTCTTTTACTTGTAAAATTATCTCCTTAATATTGGAATTGTGTGGCAGTATCCTACTTACTACTTGAATGACAAATAATATTTGCAGGAATTATGACCCATCATTCAATTGATGAGTAATTTTTTCATGTAATGTAATCCATATTTTAAGTCTTGAATACAAACATTAATTAGAATTTAAAGTATTCTGTACAATTACGCTTTCCAAACATTTTGGTTGATCACAGGAACATGAAGAAGCCAGGGAATAATAATGTGACAAGACATTTTTCAAGCCAGGACATTGACAACTTACTTCAGTGGGTTGGCCAACAGTCTCTGACCTATAGTTACAAAACTGGTCTCCTGATTTGACATAAACCATGCAAGAGATGAAACACTGCACCAGCGAAGAAAAGTCACAGTTATGCAATAGCATATAATCACAAAAAAGTAGCATATATAAACAATAATAGAATACCTTCCCGTAAATATGTGCTCTCGAAGTCCAAGTATTGTAGGATGTCTCACACCATGCTTTTTAAGAAATTCTTGCAATAAATTCCTCATTTTTAAGGCTTCTTCCATGTAGTTATCCTATGAAAAGGAAATAACACATCCCAACTATAAGTTACAACAAAAGTGATGTTTACTTGGATTTACCATTGCCTGGTTCATACTGATTCAAAAAAAAAAGACACTAAACCTGGTTCATATCTATTGTTTGCAAGCCTTCTCCACGAGTGAAGATAACAGCATGATTTTGGTTTTCAGGTTTTCCCTCACCCAAGATGGCTGGTCCTGGAAGTTTGATTCGATAAATAACCTGCACAAGGAAAGAAAGACAATGAAGTGAACACAAAAATGTCCGTTGTTTAAGTACAACCTTGCAGTCATATGCAGAATACTAGATGAAATGGTTTTGTACAAGAGAAAAAAAAATTGTATAGGAAAGAAAAGTATACAGTAAAGTAAGATCATTAATTATGATCATTTATATCAATCATTTATTCAGGCATAGGAACAAAGATAAAAGATTAATTTAAGACAATCCAGCAACACATTTAAACATGCAAAGCTACAATAAGCTCTAATTTTTACAGCTATTAAAAAGGACTTCTATCACAAGAACAATAATTAAGAATTGTTGACCAACATGAATTTAACCTCTAATGTGATTATAGCTATGGTTATGTGATTATGTATTGATTATAATTGATTAGGCAGAGTTTGTAATTTCCTTTTATGGTATCAGAGCCACTGCTGCTTTTATTTATTTTTTTTGAGGCAAGTTACCTCCCTCCTGGCATTAGCTATTTAATTTATATAGTGCAAAAGAAGGAGAGATACGAGGTCTGGTTGGAGCCTCCTTTATGCCCTCCACAGCAAAATGTGTTACCATAATCCACCGCATTGAATAGTTCTTCCTCACGTTGATTTTGAAGAACTGTACAGATATATATCCAACTACTAAGCAATAATCTAGGAGCTATTCTACGCAATTAACCCACTAATATAGCCTAAAGAAGAGAAGGAAACTAAATCACAACCTAAAAGGAAATTAATTTACAGTTAAAAACCAAAATAAATAACTAAAAATCAGGAAAGATTAGGATTCCATGGAGATCCTCGACCAACACTCCCCCTCAAGCTGGTGAATGTATGTCAATCGTTCCCAGCTTGCATAAATTTGTCCAAATCCTACCCTAACCAATGGTTTAGTGAAAATGTCTGCCTCTTGCGATCCACATGGCACATGGGATAAACAGATTTTTCCACTTCCGATTTGATAAAATGACTGTCAATGCAAACATGCTTCATTGATCATGCTGAGGTTGTTTACAATTGCTATTGCTGACAGACTTACTGTATATAGTTTTATTGGACTATCAAATGGAACATTTAAATCTGACAGTAGCCATTCAAATCAAATTAACTCACAAATTCTTTGGGCAATCACTCTGTATTCTGCTTCGGCACTACTCCTAGGCACAACAGTTTGCTTCTTAATTCGCTATGTAACAACATTCCCCCAAACCTGTACAATATCCTGTAGTAGAATTACTGTCCTCAGCCGAACCAGCCCAATCAGCATCTGCAAATCCTTCAACTAACCATTTACCACTTTTCCTAAACAATATACCCATGCCAGGAGTTCCCTTCAAAAATCTAAGCATCTGGTCAACAGCATTCTGATGTCTCTTGGTTGAAGCATGCATAAACTGACTAACTATGCTAACACTATAGGCAATGTTAGGCCCAGTGAGTGAAAGATATATTAGTTTTCCCACAAGACGTTGATAACTACTCTCTTTGTCGCATGGGTGCACCTTTTTAACAATTACTATCAATAGAAAAAGAAAATAGATGAGCACCTTAGTGCCAAGGCACTAACATCACAAAGATAGCCCACCTTTCATGCATTAAAGCACTAAGGATGGAGCCTTACAAGCATTGTGCTTGGGGCACGCCTTTAACAACTACTGTCAATAAGAAAATAAAAATGAAATAGAACTCTATAAGGGTCAGTTGCAAAGTTCTTGCTGGGTGATCAAGATGCGCCAGGGCAATAATTGCTGCTGCAAAGATATAAATGCTATGCAAATCTTCTTTTGAAACAATGTTGACATACACGATAAGTTATTTGATAGATTGCCTTAACCAGAATCAGATAATAGCCAAGCTTCTAAAATAGTTAGATTTACCTCATCGAATTTTTGTACTGGTTCCGTAGAATCAATGGATTTGGGTGAGGCAGCCTTCACAAGAGCAGAATAGTAAACCTTTTGGTTATTCTTCTTGGATTTGTCTTTGCTAGTTACTTCAACCTCATCGATGTATGCCACACGAAGTGATGGATATCTACCAATTGATAATAAATTCATGAATAACAATTAAAGAAATCAGCGTACAATTGAACAGTTAACGAGAACATACGTTGTCATGAGTCTTAAAATATCCTGTGCTCGAGGATCCCCAGATCTTTTTTGAATCCCATATTGCTGGCATGATACCACATATGTGAATTTCATATCAGCTACAGCTTGACACTGAGCCAACATTGACCTTTCCCCCTTTGACTGATCATCTGTATTAAGCTCTATGGCTTTATAGCCCTCCATCAAATCTAAGCAAGTGTTGTAAAAGCATTCAAAAAAAGACAAGGATAAATCAGAAACATTTCTATACCACAAACACAAATAGACAATTAAAGAATCTACAGAGTCTGAAAGATATATCACTTACCATCATGCTTGGCCATATCAAGGAAAGCTTGAAGCTCCAAAGCCTTTCGGTAATACATCATTCCTCTTACTGCATTCATGATATTGTTTTAATAGATAGAAAAGAAAGAAGAAATAGCCTATGACAACCTTTAGCCCAGCCTCATCGGTCCTCACCCCCCAACCACCACAGGACACACACACAGAGAAAACAGAACAAACCAAAATGGTCAAATATAAACAGAAAAAACGAGGGACTACCAGTTCTAGTCAGAGTTTGGCCTCTATAGGATGCCCATAAACGAAGTTCTTCTTCTAATTCATCCATTCCTTTGAGTTCTTCTTCAGTGATGCAATTTACCCTCTCAAGAAAATTCTTCCATTCATCTGTGCATTATAAATAAGACAGAAATATATTTATCACATTTTAGCTAGCATAGCAATTGGTAAAAAACTAGAAACCATACCTGGGAAAATCTTTTGCAAGTAAAAGAGGATTGAAACACCATCTTCATTCGGTACTTCCAAATCACGCAAGGAAAAAAGAACCTCCTCTGTGTAGTATGGAGTTAAAACACTACAAGATAAATTATTACATAAGAAATTCAGTTTTTCATATTGTTGAACATCAGAACACAAAAGAGAGGACAACCAAATGCAACTGTGTTACTCCCCATCTATTCAACTCTAAATCATTTTACCAAGTAGATGGAGTTACAAAAATTGATCTTTAGTACTGTAAAGAAATAAGAATAGAGAGAAATCGATAATTTCATTCATAGTAGAAAGCCCTATATATACAACTCTATGAATATAAAATAGGAAACAAATATATAAAGAATAGGAAACAATACAAATTAGGAAATAAATCTCTACATATCTCTAATTACATAAATCAAACGAATTAAGAATATTATTCAAATATCTTCCAATATCACCCAACACTCCCCCTCAAGTTAAAGCATAGATATCGATCATGTCCAACTTGTTATAGATGTAAAAAAACAAAGAACTTCAAAACCTGTAACTCAAAAGGCGTCATACCATACCAGTGTAGATCCAACCAAGTAAAAAATGTCGTATAAACCAACAAAACCTGCAACACAAAAGGCCTCATACCACACCAATATAAACCCAACCGAGGAGAGTCAAACGAGACATACCGACAACAAAGTCACTCGACAAGGGTAACCCAAGAAATTACATAGTCTACTCTCAAGAGTAAAAAAACAAAATGGATCACTCATAGTAACCCAACTATGACAAAGAGATGTCCACTTAGGCACAACTCTCAAATCGATTTTCAGGTAAGGTTTCACTAGAACCCATGGCTCTGATACCATGGAAAAAAATAAGAATAGAAAGAAATCGATAATTTCATTGATAGTAGAAAGTCTTATATATACAACTTTATAAATATAAAATAGGAAACAAATAATAAAAAATAGAAAAAAACTCAAACTAGGAAATTAATCTTTACATATCCCTAATTACATAAATCAAGCTAATTAAGAATATTATTCAAATATCTTCCAACATCTCACAATAAGTACAAAGCATTACCAGTTAAAAACAAATACATCGCATTATAGCATACAAACCATTGTAGGAGAATAAAAACCATTCCTTTTCCATTTGTTTTCTTTGGGAAGAATATTATGCAAAGAGGCAAGTTTACTTGCTCATAAAAAGTATATATATTATCATCCATTTAAAGTTCATGTCTTTATAGAATAGAAAATAATATATTTAACATTATTTTCTGCTTCTTGTCATATTACCGTTGAGAATTCCTATGTCATATAATCATTGAGAACTCCTATAAACTGCATTGCTGTGGTAACAAGGGATTGAACATTTCAAATACCTAAATGCTAAAGAAGTTTTATCTTAATTTCAAGAATGGGAAAGCCACCTTAAATAGTAATTGCACAGCAAATGAGATTCATTACATTAAACTGCTCAAGGAGAGAAATGTTGAATAATTTTATGTGAACTCTACATTCTAGAGGGTGATGCATGTTTTTGTTTTGGCTTGTTGAACAACATCAATAGAAAGATGCAAAAGGTAAAATTATTGTCAAGCAGATTCAGTTAAAATGCTTACGAAAATGAAAGCATATTGCGAACTTTAGGAGCAGCAGGCATGTCCATAAACAATGAATTTGAGAAGAAAGAAATGCGCCTCCTAGCTTCCAAGTTGGATGGTACATCCATGGCAGATTCTTTTGTTGTAAGCAAAAGATAAAGCCGCTTGATCTGGAAAGTCAAGCAACAAAGAACCAAGTTCATCCATACATGTGCACAAGCACACACATTATGATAGGATATCTATTACAGAAGTATACCTTCTCTTTCCATGCTTCTGTTACTGGATTAATAGGAAACTTAATGGCTCCAGATGATGCGAACAGCTGATATTGTTGATCAAAAGACATCTCCTCATGTCCAGGTCCACCGTGCATTGAATCCACCACACTGTTCAAGGGAGATGAAAGTAGCATTAGAAAGAAATAAGCAGGTAAATTGCTTCATGAGATGAATAAATCATTTTGTACCACCTTGATATATGATCCTCCATCATTATATCTCGTGTCACAACCTCCAGCATATCCTGGAAGAGAATCACAACTTGATCCCTGTCCTCCGGCTTATTAGTCAACTGGAATAATTCAACAAAAGGATCAGGCTGCCTTTTCCATCCCTTCTCAGTCAAAACATTTCAAGAGAGGAATATTGGATGTTACCAAATAGTTGATAAGCTTCACAAAATGGTCATAGAGGCTTGGAAGAGCACTCATCTTGTACTCACTTATCAGGGTACCACCATCTATGTGGTTGTCAACTTCAGAAAATATGAAATCAATCACTCTGGGGAAAAAATATCAAGACAACACAATGGAACTGTTAATGTGAAACTGTTGAACAAGAAGTTACAGCTTAGAAAGAACATGGAAAATATTGTGCTTTGAGTCTTTACTTAGCACTTCCACAATGTATAGAAACTCACTCTATTTCTCGTTTCCCTTGAACCAAGAACTTGATAATGTTCCTAAATGAAGCATAGCATTCACAAACAGCACAGGACATGTAGTTGTCAGCATCAATTCTCTTTTTCAGCTCTTTATCTTTTCCATTGCTATCCTTGGCCATGTCTAATGCTATTGGGATCTGAAAGGATATATAGAATTAATATCTTGACACAAGGTTACACAAGTTACAACTAAGGACATAGAATGAAACCTTGCTAGCAAGCAAAAAGGGAGGCCACTGTATGAGGCCCAAATCTTGGTCTGCCCAATATGGAACAAGCAACAAATCCATTTCCCTGAAAGGAGACATCTAAGTCAAATGAACATAGTTGTATAAATGGGAAATATAGACACAAATTAGAGCTAATAATAAATATATCCAAGCAAGAAGCTACCTATTGCTTATTAGATCTTCCTCTCTAAAACTACTGATTATTTTGTTCCAGAGCTGAGCAAATCTTGCTGCCCCATCTTCTTTGTTAGATTTGATCTGCATTGACAATCCAAGCAACCATTATTTTAAACTGAACACCATACAATTATGTGTTTGTTCTTGCAAGTTTCCACATATACAAGGTCATGAATCTGTATATATAGCATTAAAGTCTAACCTTCGGAAAACTGCGAAACAAGGTGGCCTTCCATCCTTTTTTCTTTGGCTCACTCTTTTCCTCTGGAATTAAACGGTCATTAAAAGCACCAGGTAATGATTCAAATCGAGATCGAAGCATTCCCAATGTTCGAATCTGGAATGATATGAGAAAGAGCAAATAAAAAAGGTCCAAGAAATATTTCTGCATTTATCTCAAAGTTTTCTATACCAAAAAGCAAATTAAGAGCAATCAATTCTCAAGCTATGAAGATGATAAAACAATGTAGATAAAATTTGGCCCTAGAACATTACTAATGTAACCAATCAAGCATATAACTTAAAAATTTACGAGGAAAATAATAAATGTCTTCACAAAATACAATTGCTAAATTATACATATAAAAGTAACATTCAGAATCCACCCAAAACACATGAAACAACTACAGACAACCATCAAAGAGTAGCATGATGTAGAATCGCTAAAATATTGTGTTGCAATACAAACTTAGTTACATGTGGTAGCACTAGGTTCAGCAGTTAGATTTAGTTCTCCTAGTTAACATTTTTGGACAGTTATGTTATTTTTGAGTGAGTTCCATTCAATATCTAGCTACAAAATGGAACCAATTCTTTCAAAGTGTTAGGCGGTGATTTAGTCCAGATGGCAGTTATCTAATCTTTCTGCCTTAGTGGTATTTTAGAGTTGTGATTGACGAAAGACGAGGAGTTTTATTTCAAAGAGAGATCTTATACTCTGAGATCAGCAGGTTCTCCCCAATGATACGAGTCTTCTAAATTGGCAAAAATAGGTTGAAACATAAGCAAGTCTCAAAAATGCCGTGATCAGGCTGAATTTTTCTCTGATTTCAGATTAGAGGGATCCACAAGCAAGGACCTGTAACAGATGGCACTCATATTTACAGAATACTACCCACTGAACACACTGTAGTGTTTTAATGGATTCCTGAATCAGGAGTCAACATTTGCACATAAACCCTATTCTCTATGACATTAATTTCATAAACATTAATTTCATAACAGCATAATTACATGTCAGATAAATGTGCGGTACATTAGATATACAAGAAGCAGAATAACATAGGTTGAGAATGCCCACCATCAAACTAGAATAATGTCACTTTACAGAATACTATAAATGGAACATTTTTGAAGTATGTAAAATTTAAAATATGTTGATTCCAAAAGACCAGCTTGAGTCACAGGATGTTCTGAGGTCTTGCTTTTCTTTTCTTTTTTTTTTTTTCATTTTGCTCCAGATAAATCAAAACTAGTTGTCCTGATAACATTTACTACCAGGTTCTTTTTTCAACAAGAAACAATTTATGAGAAAGCATTTCAGAGAATACATAATCCTAGCCTATTTTGAGATGCAGGAACAGAAATAAGCAATTAAACAATTAAACGGTAATTCTCTCCAGTCATGGTGCAGAAACTTTTAACACAGTAGAAGGTTCTAAAGCATGAATAAAATTCTTCTTTCAGAAAGAGTTTGGAAGTATTTAAAATTTTAAATCCTCAAAGCCATCATATTTGTCATTCCATGACAAGCAAAAATTGAGCATCATCCATTCCTACCTTTCAGCTTTCTTCATCAAATAGTAGATTTTAAACTTGAACCTGCATGCTTGTGATTGCAGGCCCTAAGACCTTACCACTGCATTGAGCAATGGCACTTTTATACAGCTTTAAAATTTTAAAATCCTTATAAATCTTCCATCAGTTTTTTAGAAACACCATCTTTGTTGAGATGCATTAGAACCTAACCGCAGAAAAGAGGTTGAAAATGAATGCAATTTTGAATACTATAACATGTAGATCAGAGAAGTGTATTCATTTCTAACCTCTCCAAGTCGTCGGAATGCACCATAAATACCTCCAAACAATGTGGAAAATATGGCATACCAAATCTGGGTATCCATAAAATATACCTAAAAGAGTTTAATATGTCAGGATCTAGACAATGTTTGGTTCAAATCAAAACAGATATGACATTGTGATGAAAAAATTTAACTCATACAAGAATAATTGGAGCCCAAAGTGCAATCACAACTCCGATATTGTTCCTTGCTGCAAAGAAAACAAGAAATAATGAATTTATTTTTGATAAAAAAATAAGATGTGAACTTACTCTATTCATGTTGATTACCCTGGGGAAAGAATTCATGCCACTGGAACCTAGCAACATGAACATCCATAACGGCTTTTGTTGGACCAACTAAAGGCTTTATCTGAAACCAAGAAATAATTATGAGAAGAAATAAAACATATAGACCATGGTAAAGTCACAGATAACTTAGTTTAGCCTAATTACTAGCTCAATCATTGTCCACTACATCAGTGGCTCATGTTTTTTTTTCTCGTTATATAAGAAATTTTATTTTAAGGAGAGTAAGAAAATTACAATATGAAGGATAACAAGTCGTACTGCAGTAAACAGAAAACTATAAGAAACGGAAAACAAAAATGTTTGCCTCATTCTTATTTTCATTGCTACTTAATTAAGTAGAAGATTATAGAAGAACAGAAATTAGCATGACAGACCTCTATGTAGTAACTAAATGCCAACTTCGTCATTATAAGAAGCACCCAAAACATTGTATACCTGAATAATGTTCCAATAATGACATTAGCCATCAAACTGTAAATATAAAGAAGAAACATCATTAACTATTCTAACAATGAATCGTTACTTGAAGAGAGAAAGTGTGCTCTCATGCATTCCTCGCCCGATGTAGAACCGTGGCTGCAATACCACATACAATGCTTATCAATGATCCAGCTTGAACAAATTATTCTGGAATTTTAGCTATTAAAGTTATTATATTTTCACAAAATTCCAAAATCATAATTATCTTCATCTACTGTACAAATTAAATGAGGAAATAAATAAGAAAGAAAACATCCTGCATACCTGTGACCACCACATCATGAGCATCACAATCTTATAGTTTGACCTCTCAAGGAACCGACGTAAAAAGGGAAAAAGAAACAGAATTGCTGCTACCATATTTGGTGACAAGTAGATGACTACAGCCAAAATAAACAAGGAAGGCGAGCTTGAGTTATTGCCAAACCAGCTTTTAATGGTTTGAGCAAATCCTGGAGGATTCTCCCAAGTATATGCGTAAGTGACTGGTAGAACTACCACCCATGCAGCAGCTGAAACAACCTTCAGAATATATCTCAACTTAACATGGAAGGACATGATCTGCCGTGCCTTCCAACTAAGGATTACATCGAGGAAAGCTTCATAGTTTAACAGCAAAATTGTCACAAATCAACTTCCAGTCACTATATATTGTAAGCAAATTCAGATTACTAACAGTAGAATTAATAATTAAATATTTCTTTTAATTTTATTATATGTAGGGGAAAATATAAATTCCTTGATCCTCAAAAGGTCTAAAACCAACTAATAAAGGGAAATAGGATTCTTCCTTCATTTTATATATATAAAAAAAATGCAAATAAGATTGTAGAAAAAAAGACAAAAAGAGAGAAAAAGTAGCAAATGCTTGATCATATCCAAAGTGAACAACTTTAGAAAAATTGACCCATCACTTTAAATTGATATACCATACTAACTAACAAAAAAATGTTAAATATATATAATATTCCAAAGATAATGAACAAAAGTTTAATTTTATTACAGCATTCTTACCTTGTCCAAGCTTTAATATAGCAGCTGTTATGAAGACACTCAATACTTTCTTGAAAACATCACCACTAAAAACAGCACTTGGTTGCCCCGAACCATTCCAAGCAACAATAATCATAGCCTTAACATAATAGCCAACATTAGCAAGTAGCAACGCATCAATAAAAATAAAGATATTCGAGAGGAAAAAATGCATTGAGGGAATAACATATACCTGTAAGCACAGAATGAAAAAACTCCACATTCGATCAAAGCTTCTAAAGACATGCCAGAAAGTACGTATTTCAACAAAATTAACTTTCCCCACCCATCTATCTCCAAAAGCTGGTTTATTCTCCTGGATATCATATGCCACAACAGTAAACAACATATTAGTACTTCATTCATGACAAAGTTCTTGAGAATGAATTAGGTGATCAAAACATCAAATGGTTTGAAAAAGGTGATTAAAACATGCTCCTAAAACCAAGAGATGAACCCTTAATTTTACCATGAAGTGAAATAGGGTAATTTACATTGGTGGTACTCCAATTTTTCAATTTGTAACAATGCAATGTCTCAACTTTAATTTGTAACAGAAAACTACTTTTTCTTTGATTTTGTAACACAAAACTCCCTCCATCCAAGTCCGTCAACTTGGTTTAATGGATTGCTGACGTGGCATTTCCACCTCAGCAAAAAATAATATGAAAAATATTATGTGGAAATTTAAAAAAAAAAACAATGACATGGATTTTCAAATAATGAAAAGACAATAATAACCCCACCTAATTATAATTTCCATCTAATTTCGAAAATCACTAAATCTGACTTTACATTGAAAATTGAACTTTGTCACACTCTGTTTCTCACAACCCAAACACAATGATTTAGTAACCCAGAAACATTCATTTACAGGAAAAATAAAATTAATTACATAGAAACTATGTACATCACATGAACCTAAACCTTGAAGATAAAAACAGGAAAGCACAAAAATGTCAAGAAAAAAAATAATTAAAAAAAAAAAACCTAATCACTCAGAGCCTACCCATCTCCCCCCATCAAGGCTTTGGTGACTGATAACTCCGTCGCCGCCCCACCCCGCTCAGCAGCACAACCCACCATGTTGCATTATCGTCTATTCTCTGATTCAGAGAGAGTAACTCGCTTCATATCAGAAAAAGAGATATGTCGTCGCTGGATAGAGAAACGAGCACAACTCGTTCAGTTGTCAGAAATCCTCTGCCAGAGACGAGTTCAAAGGTGGATTTGTTGTTCGTTCAAGAAAAATCCAAGGAATCTATGTCAAATCGGGAAAAATCATGTATAAAAATGGGTGCTATTTTCATTGGATGCTGAGAAAATGATTGAGAGAAATAGTTTCTTGGTAGAAAGAGAATGAAAATTTTAAATACATATGAGATGGAGAGATTGATTTAAATCTGGATTAATATTGATAGAATAACAGTGTTATCAAAAGAGAGAAGACAGAATCAAAGAAACATAGACAAGAGACAAAGTTGAGAAGATGAAGGTATTTTAGTAATTTAATTTGAGAAAGAAAGTCTTTTGGTAATTTTATTTTTGTAGTCTTATGTGGAATTTCCATATTTAATGTTTTTCTGACATGGAAAGTCAACATCACCATTTTGTTAACTCATTTAGCAAAGTTTGAGTGAGGGGGTTTCGTGTTACAAAATTAAAGAAAAAAGATATTTCTGTTACAAATTAAAACTGAAGTACTGAGTTGTTACGAGTTGGAAAGTTGGGGTACCATCAATGTAATTTACCCACTGAAATACATAACTTGTCCTTGGTGATTCACACATGATTAAAATTTAGATCTCTAACTAAAAGCAGTTTCAACCTTTCATTTTTCATTGTCAAATACCCCCTTTCATTACCAAGCCAAAGCTAGCTAAAGGAACCAAACAAGAAAAAGCTAATTCTCATATATGTTTCCAGCAATAATATATATTAAACTTGCGCTCACAACTAGAATAATACTAACTAAATTACCAATTAAGAATATATGTACAAAAATATATGACAGTTACAATGCCCATGGGAAATATCAGCTTTATTATGTTGATGGACACAATACTCCACAGCCAGCCCCATGGCCATGGAAACTCCCGTGGTTGGTTAAGATTGCCTCAAAAGGCCTCTCACATAATAGGAGCAATATCAATATGCCCCATGGCCTCTCCCACATTTCCTGCCACGGCATGACACAGAACTAAATTGACGGCAGATTTTTTTTTTCCTTTTATGTAAATAGCTGCAATACCTAATTTCTAAAACTTCCAATTTTTAGGAATTCCATTGTTGAATAAGTTACCTAGAATAGCTTATCTTTTGCACATAAATATATGTGTGTGAAATGCGTCACTTCAATTCAATTAAATACACAAAGATTATATTGAGTTGATTCTCTTTCGTGGTATCACTATCAAGCACTTCATCAATTTTTTTTTTAGATGAAAAGATAGAACAGAGGAGAATAGCAGGCTTTTTGTTACCCCATTTTTCTCATAACGGAATTGTTCGGCAGGCAAGTAAAAGAAATCAGCATCTGCACGCATTGGCCAACCTAACCGAAAGCAGTCAACTGACCTGCAAATTATATGATTGTAAAAAAATCGAAGGAATCAAAAAATCATAATCGCAGTAAAAAAATAATAACACTAAACTACCAGAAATATTCATTCAAGTCATCATAGTTCCTCCACTGAGAATGCTTTGATTTGCCCTTCTTACTCATTTCAGATTCCTGTCAAGGAATAAATAATAACTCTATGAACTCAACTAAAAAGAAACACAGACGACAATATTTTTACAATTGGAGAAGGATAAAAAGAAAAAGCTGTATGTAACACCTTTGCAATCACATCATAGATAGGAGTAACAACTTTTCTCAAGAATGCTTCTTCTTCACCTCCATAAGCAGGCTTAACATTTTCCCCTGTCGTGGGACTGACATTCCCAGCCAGCATGCCATATAGCTCAAATGCCATCTAGAAAGCAAGACAAGCATCCAATTAAACAGAACATCCAGCAGAGTTCATAACTCACAAGAACACACACATATAGATATACAAGATATATTTTTTAAAAAACAGAGCACGAGAGCGAGAGAAAGAGAGAGAGAGACCAACCATGAGAAAAAAGATCAGCAGATAAAATAAATTGACAAGGCAAAACCTTATTGTATTCATGTTGAGTACTACAATTTCAATTTTCAAGTCATCACACTGGCTTCTATTCAAATTTTTAAAACATGTAGACACAGGATCATAGCAAGGTAGAGTATTCTGGGGTCAAGTGACCCCTTAAAAAAATTTAAAATGGTTTAATATACAATAGTATTATAAAGAGTAACCCCACAAAAAATTGAAAAAGTGACCCACATATATAATTGTTGACAGTTATCTGTTATTTTCTATATTTTTATTATGCTCTTTCATATAATAGCTGGCAGTTATGAGCCATTTTATAAGTATAATCACATAATTGCCAGCAATTATATAAATTTTACTAATGTCTTTCATATAATTGTTAACAACCATGTCATTTTATATCTATAACCAAGGACGGCTCTACAATGGGGGCAATGGGGCACTTGCCCCCACACACCCCTAAAAAAATTTTTAATGTCCATTTTTGTCCTTAGAAAACTTTTTTTTTATATCTTAGTACTTTGCCCCCATTTAGAAAAACTAAATTAAATTTTATATATTTTATATAGTAAGTTATTAAAAAACACAAAGAAATGAATTACTTTTGAAGCCTTTTTTATTTTTCTTTCCTACTTTTTTTATCTTAAATCTTTATTATTCCTTACTCATCTTTTTCCCTTTCTATCTTAATTTTATTTCTCTACTGCGATTTAAATTCATAACATTTGTTTTCTCTTATTCTTTATTTGGTGTTACAAGAAGACAACCACTAATAACAAGCAAAGAAAAAGATAAATTAGCAAAAAGGAAAAGTTTGTTACATAGAAAGTTCATATTTTATCACATGTAAGTTTAGTTTTCAAATAATTTAATATTTTTTCTTCTTTTACATATTTTTTAATTATCTCAACTATGAAAGTTAATTAATTAAATTTTATGGTATCATGGGTATCCAAATTTCTTAAATTGAATACACATTATCAAATGTTTGAGTTCATATATTTATAGCATTAGTATTCATTAGTATGAAATATGAATACCTGATTACTTAAGGATTGATATTTAGTTTTTAATTTAGTTTATTTTCTCAAATTTATATTTTGACTATATATAGAATTTATAAGTTATGTATCTTTCTGGTGCATTTTGTAAAGATTGGTATTAAGCCCATGATCTCCCATCTTTGTCATGACTAGTTCAATTGGTATGACTAGTTCATGGTAGGTACACCAATTGAACTAATCTTTTTTTTTTTAATGTTAAAAAATCTTATATTACTTACTAATGTATTTTATTACATAGTAACTTATAATTTTTTATATCTTTATATAAAATTTAAATTATTATATATCAAATTAAATTTGCCCCCACATAAAAAAAAATTATAGATCCATCCCTATCTATAACCATATAATTGTTAGCAATTATACGTATAAAATAACTTTACAAATATTAATTGGCAATTATATGTATCTCAGTGACCCCAATGAAAATAGTTTTTGGCTACGCCACTGCGTAGACACTCATTAAGTATTGCTCTTTAAGTTGAAACCATATGCATACTCATTCTCTTCCTTGAACTTCTTTTGCATCTAGAATCAATTAATTATCCAATAATTTCCAACATTAGGAGCTCATGCAAAATGGGTCAAAAACTTTGGGAAGGGCAAAGGCATGAGTCAAACACAAATTTTATGTTTTGTACCATGGAAAAAGAGTGATACATAAGTGACATGTAATTGGAAAACAGGGCCAAGTTCATACATACATGATGATAAATATAGCACAGGCATTCTGGCATGAATCTCAGGTTAGCAGCTTCCCCCCATATCAAAAGATACAGACCCATATAAAGCAATTTACGCTGCTGCACCTCCTGCTGTATAGTTGGTAACCTGAAAATTAAGATCTCAAAGAGAATTATAATGCCATCAATATAAATATTATTCATCTGGAACCTTTTTACCTAGAACTTCCTATTTCTTCTCCCCTTAAAAAGAAAGAATGTGAGAGGTGATGTGGTGGATGGTACTAACCAACCAAAAGCACTCTATAGTTGCATGTAGTTTCATGTCACTAATGACTAACCTCATCACTATTTTAGTATTATTATTTATTCATAGAGTACTTGGCCTAAAAGTTGCAATCTAATAGGACAATGAAATGAGGGAAGAAAAAGGGCAAGGCACGGTCCTAAAACTTTCTTTTGCTGTTTAGATGCCTAGTTCACACATTAAAGGAAAGTGCAACAGTACATTTATTATGCAGATAAGTAATTGTAGGGGAAAATCGATAATTTTTATCTTCCAAGTCCTTCTGTCCAGAAAAAATATCAGTGGGCCTAGAGAAGATAAAGTCTAATAATCCACATTTTCCATAACTTCCAGTGGGCCTAGAGAAGAAAAAGTCTAATAATCCACATTTTCCATAACTTCCATCATTTTCCTTACTCATTTTAAAAGTAAATTAAGTTAACCTCCCTTTCTAACACATTCAAAATCAAGCAGAGCCTTTAATTGAATAAACATTTTTCTCAAAAGCTTACAAACTCCCCTTCATCAACAATGAAAAAAAAAAAGAAAGAAAAAAGATACCCAGCTTCTTTACCAACCTGATGATGAGTGCTTGAAAGTTGAAACAAAATAATATTGCAGAAAGGTATTACACCCATTTTACTAAACCAAAGAACTATAGTCGCATAGTAACAAGAAAACTACAGTCTACATTCAATTTAAAATTGGACAAATGAAAGCTTACCAAAGACTACTTTTTCTATCCAGATACTTGCACCATTTTTTGTAGTTCTTGAAAAGCTTCTTCATCACTTCAGTCAATGCACGCTCATCCAACTGGAAAGAAATATGAGCAACTACATTAAAGGAAAAAAAAAAAGGAAAAGACATCGCTAGTTTTCCTAGTTGCATTAAATTAACCAGTAGAGTCGCTTCTAGTTTCCTTTTATGACAGCTATTGTGGCAAGTCCAAATAAAAACAGTTAGAAAACATTATCCGGTTCAAAAAGAAATCATCCGCAATACAAATCTCTTTCTAAAACATAGCAATCTCTGCAACATTTTATTAAATGTCCAAAAGATCTCTGTAATGCACAGCAGATGCAAAAACTTTTGAAGATCCAATCAAGACTAAATGCAACTCTGCAAACAAACAAAAAGGAGAGAACAAATAGACAAAAGGCAATCATGTGGTACACGAATTGCTCTTAGGAATACAGAAGAATGATCACGAACTCCAAATGGCACACTTTTCCTTATCCACCATAGTTCAAATGAGTCAGCAACAGAGAAACGTCGGATCCAATTAAAAATACTTATGTTTAGTTAACAAACCTTGGGTTGTTGATCAGGCTTTGGAAATTGTCGAATATGCACATTAGCAAGTAACAAGATCAAGTGCTCCCTTTGATTAGCCACATTATCCTTCTGCAATATTTAAAATACAATGTTATGGACTCCCAATTTTAGTCATCTAACAAACTTCAATACAAATTTGCAAGACAAAAAATGCATGACAGAATAACTCACCTGAAACCCAAACATTGCCTGAAGCCAATCTAATATATCTTCATCCTTCTTCTTCTCCTTAGGCCATGGAAGACCCCTTGTATTGCGAAGAGCAAAGACAGCAGCTTGGATCTGCAAATGAATTAAAAATACACAACAGCAAATGAGAAAAGCTAAAAGGAAGAGCAGAATGAAGGTAAACAGTCAAAATACTAAAACAGCACGTACCTCAGGATATCTCATAATGGCCTGATTTGCACTATCAGGATCAAGAGGAAGGATATTGTAAGGAACATAAATCTGAGTCTTTTCAGCAACTTTATCCTGGGCTTCCAGAATCTTGACAAATGTCCACAAAGAACGAGTCATACATATGTAAACTAGATAGCAATTAGAGTACTTACTATAATTGAACTCAGAATAGGCGGACATCCAAATTACAATGACACAGCAGCAAGAAAGAAAATAAAGTGAATGTGAAAAAGTTTCACCTCACGATCCACTTCTATAGATTGTGTCGTATTTACAGCCTTCAAAACCTCAAAGAGAACATTAGCAGTTTGATATGCCTTTGTAAGCTGTGCACTGGATTAAAGAGAAACAACTATCAATAACATCCATTAAGCTGAATTTTGAAGGAAAAAAAAAATCAACAAAAGAAATTTCTCATTAAGATATATTTAAGAAAATAACTAAGACCTAAATGAGAGAGAGAGAAAGGAATTGCTCTCTCTCTCTCTCTTTAAAGCAAATAACAAACCGATCAGCTTTATCTGCAGCATTTTGCAAAGCTTGGATATACTTCTTGTAGTAATGCTGATAAAAACTCTGCATTTCCCGTGCATCACTCTTTTTTACTCTTCCCATCAAGGTTGGATCATTTTCCTGCAAAAAACATCCCACCAGTAACAAAGAGAACTAAGAGAACACAAATTATATAAATAACCAAAAGCAATTGTTAATAATAAAACTGTTAGGTTCATAAGGGATATATAACAGGTGCTGAAACATGCATTGCAGAGTGGCAATGATTTGTACAAAATCGGACTCTATTTGGAACTAGGAAAATTGATTCCCCGATAATAATAATAACAATTATAATAATTTAGTTCACCACACAGAGGAACCTCATGACAGACAGTTTTCAATGGAGCATACTCAAATCAAATTTTACATTTCTTTACATTGTTGTTATTTTTAGAACATACATGAGTATATGAAAGCTTAACCTAGATGAATGATATAAGTAACAATATATCATACAATCTCATGTCGAGATCTGAAGACCTTGACATGTTTAACACACTGTCATCTTGGAAAACACTACCCCCATGACTAACATAGATAAATTCAGGAGAACAGAGCAAGTATTTCAACCTAATGTCTTGACATCAACACTTGGAATCAACAGTTAATCTATCTTTACTTTCATTAATTGCCTATTAAGAATAAAATTAGAAATGAAATGAGATAAACTGCGCATTGGCACATATATGCATATAAATAGCTTTAACATAAAAATGGTATAAAAGATTTGCAAGAATTTTTACAACTTGAAAAGGCCATAATTTCCAGAGAGTTAACAAGCACATGGTACTGTCCATGAGAAAATGAAGTGATTAGAAAAGGTAGGTGACCCTTCCTGATATTGGAATCCTAGAACTAGTCCCAATTCTCTAAAGATTTGAAAACAGATTAATGATTACCTAGACTAATGACTCAAAAGTAAGAGTTAAGAAAAAAAAGGATAAAACTCTCAACGATGAATCTTAAAAGATATCCTCATTCCCTAAAACCTTAAATTTTAAATATTAGGCCTGAAGCAAACTTACTGAAATATATTAAAAAGCGAAGCTCTTTAACATCTTGAAAGTTCTCAAAAGTGTCCCAAAACAGCCCCCAACGAATGGTAGGCAGATACTTTAAGGTCTTGATTAATTGAGGAAAACATTTTCTACATTCATTTTCTAGTTTTCTTCTCCTGTTTCCAATTTGTAATTTTTTTTCATTTCCCAAGTGGTGGATAGAAAAACTAGAAAAAAACATTTATTTGCCAATATTATAATCTTCCATTTTTCATCTTCTTTCATGAGAACCCCAACTAGAGTTTTTTAATTTTGCTAAAGGATCACTCTTCTATCAAATTTATATACCATTAGAAGATTGTGATCAATAGCATTTCATCAATGATAAACATTCAAACAAATTATATTATTACGTGTTGATACAACTACAAACATAAATTTAAATTTAATTATGGGATTCTAACCCCTGCACAGGAAAAAAGATCAAAATTATATTCAACCTGTGTAATTTCTTGAGGTACCCAAAGTTAAAGAGAAAAATTTAAAATATCAACACCGACTGAAATTTTGAACCTTAGATTAGTCAGTAATAAAGGAGGCCTAAAAACCATATATTTCATCTAAATAATATAATGCTATTATATGAAAAAATAAAATAAAAACAGAAAAAGAACATTGCCCTTGCTAGGACTCAAACCCAACAAGAGCCAATTATAATCTCTCTTAAAAAACAGCATGTTTACTAATTGACTAAGGAAAGGCCTAATTGGAGAACTTAAACCATTTTTCTAAAGCTTAGCACAAAAGCGTAAAGTTTGAAAAAACCCATTTGCAATTTTCCAATTGGATACTCTTAAAACTGAAAAATAAACTACATTTTCCACTTGTTTTGGTATAATTGTCCAGAAAAATAACACTAAATACTCCTTAAGTTTCTCGAATTTTATACTTGATTTCTTATGGGCATATTGTAGTGCACATTGGGTTTGAAGAGTTCGAGAAAAGAATATAGATATTTTATTTCACTCTGATGTTTTTGCTTTCCTACTTTGGATGAGAAGAGAAATTTTTTAAAGAGAAGGAACTACAACATCGAGAAATATTACCAGTCCCAACCAACGGTTAAAAACAATGAACAAAAGAACACACAACTAAGAAGACAAGGACCCTCTAATCATGCTAAATTATACTTAAAGGCACTCCTCTAAAGGAACCTAATGGACAAACCATAGAAGAAACCAGGAAAGTATATCTTGTCCCAAAGCATTAGACTATCACATTTGTTCTGCCACTACTTCCTCATTAAAATACTTACCTTTTATTCTTAATAAAAGGACTTCATTCAGATTCTTATCTCTTATTCTTAATTATAGGCTTCCTCATTCAAATTCTTACCTTTTATAAGAATTCAGTCTGCAGTAAGTAAAACTGCAATGACTTTTGGAGCTAGGATGTACAATTTCTCACTAATGATGTAAATTACACGCTATGCTGCTTAACTGCCAAACAATATGCTCTTAATACAAGTATGCTAGCTATAAGAAATTCACATAAAATCTACAGAGAGTGAAGCTAAAATAAATAATTACTAACAATTGCTAATAGAGAAAAATTCCCATGAGAATGAGATGCATCTAGAATTAGATAGTTATTAGGTTCAATGATCCACAGCCTGATATTCTAAGCAGCAGAGGCTAATACTTGAAAAGCCAATATTGTTTGCAATAAATCTTGAAACAGCAGGACATAATCCAGATTTTGAATGTAAAATATAACACATAGAATGCATATTAAAAAAAAAAAAATTAAAATGCCATACTCAGGAAATTAATTGAGTGAGAAGAGAATAGTAATCCTTACCCTTTCAAGACGCTGTAGGAGAGCAGTTTTAAATTGCCGAACACCTCGTCCACTAGAAGTGGGGTCCAACCTATGTGCTTTCTCAAAGGCATAAAATCGGCCTGCATTAAGAGTATAGGACCATGAAAAGTAGATATAAATGAAAGATAAAGTGTTGAAATAATATGGAAGGGAAATGCCAAATGGGAATGACTATGTTCTTGAATGTATAAAAGGAGGAGTGTGAATTCAGAAGCTCTATTTGCCATTGCTACCAAGACAACGTTGATACTTACACGATATTACTACAAGTCAACAAAAGAAAAATCAGATCTGAAAAGCCTATTATAGAGACACACACAATCTACAGTCAGTTAGGAAATGCAGGCAACACCTATTTTCAGGACTCCAAACAATTTTTATCTCCAATCCTTCTCCATAATTCAGGCAGGACCATTGAGGCTTGTAAATATGCTTACACAAGCGCAAATGCACAGGTACATGCCAAAAATCATGCTCAAAGACGTGCAAACAACAGGTGACTATCGTAACAATTTAAGTCAAATAGACAAGCTTGCAATCAAACACACAGAAGCAAGCTCAAGTAACACAACGCACACGAATGCTAATAAAATATGACAATGCCCATTAACAAGAGTGAATATCAAGTTTGATTCAACATGCACTGATGAAAAGCACTTTGTAACAGCTCAAAATTTAATACTTTTTAGTATTAAAAATCTGAATTTTGGACTTAATGTAAAATAAGTAATAAACTCTTCAGAGAAAGTGCATTAATACTTGCCCTGAAATATACTAGAAAGCAGTTAAACCCTCAGCTAGTTGGAAGAAAAGGAAACTTACAGAACCAAATAAATAAAAAAATAAAAGTAAATAAAAAAGGAACTTTCTCATAGACTTACATAGATATGCAACTCTTGGATTACTAGATTCCACTTCATTAGCGACACGAAGAATAGGCGCAATCTCAACGAGAGAAGATGGCACAACCTCACTGTCAAATATCGACTCTCCGAGATTCCCGGCCGTCTGCGTCCTCGTGATCCGCCGCTGTGGCTGCGGCGTCCCCTGATCCGGCCCCCCTCTTGAAGAAGACGACATTTTTCCGGATTTCTGTAAACTTCACTTGCCTTCCCTGCAAAAAAAAAAAAATAGATACAATAAAATTTTGAAGGAAAAAAAAAAAGATTCAAGCTCACTCTTACTCTTAACCTCTAACCACACACCAAAACCCCATTTTTAAAAAAAAATGAAGTACTTACCAATCGATTTACAAGAAGAATAAGAAGAAAACAACTGAATCTGGCATGTGAGTAAAAATCAAAATGGGAAGTACATTACAGTAATATAAACCTAATCAGCTGCATAAAAGTGAGAAAAAGTAAAATGTGGGGAGAGATCTTCGAAGAGATGAACTTAGAGAGAGAGAGATAGAGAGAGGAAAAGGAACCCAAAGAGAGAAACTGAAGAGACTGCAACTGCAAGCTACTTAGCAACAAAGGAAAGCAAAGACAGGTGTAGTGTAGTGGAGTGGAGTGTAGTGTAGCGGAGTTGGAGAGAAAATGGAGAAGTGTGAGGTTAGGGAAAGCAAAAGGCTTTACTTAAGAAAAAGATTACACCTTTTTACTGTCATTGGTGGAT
Source organism: Balakata baccata (assembly GCA_949630135.1). Taxonomy (NCBI): domain Eukaryota; kingdom Viridiplantae; phylum Streptophyta; class Magnoliopsida; order Malpighiales; family Euphorbiaceae; genus Balakata; species Balakata baccata. The sequence goes on from CATIWF010132685.1 coordinate 25,252, forward strand.
TTTGATTCTTGAGGTTTTGCGTGAAATTAACGACCTTAGACCTGTCAATTATTACACCACTGCCATTACTGGAACTTCAAATGCAAAATTATTACTGAATTCTAAGTAATTACGTAAATTGTAACAATTTAATAGTTTAAAAATTATTTTTAATACAAAAATATTTTAATTATATAAATTATAATAATTTATTATTTTAAATATTATTTATAATATAAAAATATTTTTATTTTATAAGTAAATAGTATTTTCGTTTTTAATTATTAAAATTTATTTATTTGATATTGTATTTGAAAAAAATATTTTTAGAAAAAATTTTATATTTTTAATTAAATTTGAATTTTCAAATTTGTTTTTGAATAAAAGTAAATAAATAAATATTTTTTTATAAAAAGATTTGAAAAAAATAATTCATAAAAAATTAAAAAAATAAATCAATCAATTAAATTCAAAAATTCAAAATATGTTTCTAAAACAATCAACAGCAATATCAAACACTCTCTTAGTCTCTCTAACAGAAGTGTGAAATAAAATATCTTGATAAATTTTAATAAAAACAAAATTAGCTGTAATATTCAGTCAATAAAATTGAAATTTATCTGATGTAAATATTACAACTAATTTTTTTATATTGAAATTTATTTGATATAGATATTTTATGTCACACTTTTGTTAGAGATATTAACAGTTACATACGGAAGTATTATTTAGTTACAAAATAAAAATTGAGATACTTTTGTATTACAAATAATTTTTAGGTACTGAATTGTTACGATTTATATAATTGAAGTATTTTTGTGTTACAAATAATTTTTAACATACTGAATCGTTATAATTTATATAATTAAGATACAACAGGTGTAACAAAAATACTTCTAAATATTCCTTTCGTCCCTAAAATATACTTTTAATTATTATTAATTAATATTTTTATTCATAATAATAATAAAAAAATTTGAATTCAGATTTTTTATTATTATTTATCAATATTATTGAGAGTTTATCGTCATTTATGTAGATGTAAGAAAAATAGTTTTGCCTTATTATATAATACACTGTCTATTTAGGTCTCCTAAGAGCATCTATTCTTTATTTGAATTATTTTTTTAAAATAATTATTCTACAAAAATAGTTTTCAATATACTATTTATTTTTAAAATTTATAGTAGAAGGTGATTTTATCTCTTTATATCAAGAGAGTATTTTATTGTCTTTTCTAATTATAACTAATGCACTTTTATTTTATGTATATATTATATTTTTTAATTAGTATATTTTTTTAAAAATATTTTTCTCTTTTCTCATAATAAAAGTTTTTTACCTTTTCTTTTAATAAATATAAATTCATATGGTATAAAATAAAATTAATAGAAAAATATAAAGCTTATATTGGAGTTGTAAAAAAATTTTTACTCTATATTTAAAGATGTTCTTTACTATACCAAATATGCTATTTAAAATAAAGAACACTATCAAAGATGTTATAATAACAAAAAAAAATATAAACTTATTTTATTTTTTAATTTTTAAATCATATGCTATTTTTCCATAGATTATAGTTAATTTATCAATTTGATATGTTATCTTTTAATATATTTTTATTATAGATAATTAAAGATATATTAGCAAAATAAAAGTAATTCCATAATTTCAATCATATAAAGTAAATCACTTAATTTTTATTTTCACGTCATGATCATAAATCAGTTAATTCCTTTCCTTAAAAAAAAAAAAACGAAACTTTAGATTTTTTAAATGAAAGTGAAATAAAAGGATTTTAGATTTATGTCTATTTTAGAAGCTACTGACTATATTGAATTTACATCATCCTCCTTAAGAAGTTTGTTGATGATACATAGTTTTCCAATAAATAACCTATACTTTTTAATGGCTATTTTTGTTTTTATTTTAACTTTATGCAATTTTTTGTAATTTTTTTTGCTGGACTTGCTAGTTATATATGGAAAACAATTAATAGAGAGTTAGCATTATATGATATGATTTTAATATCATAAATTTATAAATTTTTAAGAGAGTGTTTGATATTAAACTCAAGCTTTTATAATTTTTTAAATTTTTTATAGACTGATAATTGTTCTTGAATCTGTTTATGGATAAAACATACTTTTTTTTTAAATAATTTTTAAAAACCAAACAATTTAAATAATATTTTTTAAATAATATTTTTTCCAAATGTAATATCACACATAATTAAATTCAAATTGATTAGAAGCGTGCAGGTAGAATATGGGTTTATGAATAATATTTAGAGGAAGTGAAGGAAAAAATGTTATTATAGTAATTACAATGAGATGATACATCTAATTAAAGTTATGCAAGAGACATGAAATTTATATTAAAAAATAATAAGTTCTAGTTCCACATATACAATATAGAAATAATGAAACACTTGTTTAATGGAGTCTATGAAAAAAACAATGAATCAATTGAATTAATATATATAAAATAATTATTATTTTAATTATATAATATATTGCAATTCAATTGATTTTATTCGTATTAATTTTTTGAAGTCGAGTTTGAGTAAAAATAATATTAAATTCAAATGTATTTAAGAAATTTTATATAATTTATTTAATAAAAATGAATTGGGATCTCTTTTAAATCAATTAGAATATTATAAATTATATTAAAATATTTTTTTTATTAATGAATGAATGATTAAGATGGCTATAATATGATAATATTATTTGGTGAATAAGAAATTGAAAAATATCATGTATCTCAACTTGTATTGAAATACTTATATTTTAATACAAGTTGAATAATAAATGTAAGTAGATCGATAACATATAAATATTTTAATATAAATTAGACAAGAATGAAACAAAAAGTATTAGAATATCTCCAACAGCCTCCTTATTTCCTTACTTATCTAAATTTAGGGAATGTTATGCATTTTAACAGTTTTCATATTTTCGTCCTTACTATTTCACTACCTAAAATTTATATTTTATCTCATCGGATTTAAGATCCACTAAGAGTTTTTAAGTAATATTTTATTATTTATTCTTCTTCTATTTTGTTATTTTATCTCTCTTCCTTATTTTTTTATCTATTATTTTCTCACTTCATTTTTTTAAGATAGTTTTATTAATAAAAATTTAAAGTAGGGAGTTAGATAATGAATATTGTTAAAATGCACATAGTTTTCAAAACAAACTAAAATATGAAGTTAATTATTTATAATATAATAAAGAGTGAAATATAAAACATTGTTGATAATACTCTTAGGAAAAATAAGCATTTTTTTAAGAAATGTAAATAAAATAAAAACAAAGGAAATAAAAGTGTTGATATTGTAGGGCAAATTCGTAAAATCACAATCTAAAGGAGGATAACGTTCCAAAGCACAACAGTGGCAAATGGGTAATAAGGAAAACAAAAATGGGCATTTGAAATGGGTGATTCAAATTTTATGAAAAAGGCAAAAAGATTCTTTAATGATCTAAAGTAACCGTTTCATTGTCGAAGAGAAACATATAAAGTTAGATGTTTTAAAAAAATATCAAATGACTAATTTACCCTCAACATGCCCCTTTTCCTCCATCAATCAGCGAGTAACTGTAGAGGCGAGAAAAGTAATTGCAAAGAATATACTTGTTAATCGGAGGGGTAGAGTGGGAATATGAGGAAAATAATAAGGGTAATTGTGACTTTTGGGAACCGGGAGAATAGATAATTGTCGGTTCGTTTTGTCCCAAATTCCTACGTGGCTTTTTCGTTCTGAAATTCTGTTTTGTCTTTATTGGGTGCACCATTTGCTACTGACAGATGCAGTAGTCCTACCGTACCATCCAATGAGACCCATCTTCACGTGGCATTCGCTGTATGACGACTGCTCCGTCCCGTGCATATTCTTCGTGTTTTTTTTTTTTTTAAGTAATTGATAATCTTACTAGAAATATGAGATTAATTTCATATATTGCAGCTTAACTTCGTTTTTTCAATGTAGTAGATTCATAGATTTTCCCCCCAAAAACGTGTTTAACTATTTTTCCTTTTACTAAAATAATTTGTATCATATTTCTAATAATATAAGTTAGATTTCCAGTAATTTATACCTAAAAATTAGTTATAAATTATTTTACTAAAATAAAAATATAATTAAGACTATTTTGTATATTGAGAAATTTTAAAATTTATAAATTTTATAACATTTATTAATTGTGAAATCTATATATTATAAGAATTTTATCGTTTGATTTGACTATAAAATTTATTAATTGATGATTTAATTATTTTATATTTATATTTAATTTAATAACAACAATCAATAAATTTAACAATTAATTTTCAATTTTACTCTTTATTAAATATTGATAATTTATTATTAATTAAACATATATAATCAATTTTATTATATACTTAAAATTTTTAAAAATAAAATTGGTTATTTTAAGAGTTAGAAAAAAAATAAAGTTATTATACAGTATAATATTTAATTACATTGCTAAAAATATTTTTTATTAATAATTTAATACACATTAATAATATTATAATAATAACAATGATAATAAAGTAATTAGTTGAAATTAAAAGAAAAATTAATATTTATCCCTGTAATTTAATATAATATGCTATACTTCATGAGATTCAAAAATTATACAATCTGTCATTTGTAGTTTGACATAATATACTAATATTTCTTGAAGTTTAAAAATTATATTATTTAACATATGTAGTGTGACAATATATGCTAATAAGAAAGAATATTCATTTTTGCTCATAGAAATACTAGTATAATAAATCAAAATTGTAGGAGATATTAATATAGTAAATCAAATTTGTAAGAGATACTAATGTAATATGCAAAAACTTCAGAGGATAAATGATATAATTTTTAAACTTTAAGGAGAACTAATATATTATGTTAAATTATATTGAGCAAATAATATAATTTTCAAAATTCACGAGTACCGGTATATTATGTCAAACTACAAGAGTAAATTGTAATTTTTTCAAATAAAAATATTTTTTTCTTTTTTATGATTAATAATAGTCTTAAAATATTATTAATTTATTAGAATTAATATTGGAATAAAAAAATACGATAATAATTTTTCATTAATTAAAATTCATAAATTTTGGACTTTTCCAATTAAATTCTTAAAAAATAAAAGATTTTGGTGGCAAAATATATGAATTTTAATATTTTTTAAATAGTTAAATGATAGATTTAACATATATCTATAGATTATTTAAAATCTCTCATTTAAATAATTTTTTAAAACGAAAAAAATTATATAATTTTACTATAATAATAATAGCAAATTTCAATCATGAAATTAATCCTTAAATAGTGGAATGGACCATACCACTATTTGATTTTTACCCTTGCTTGGGGGAAAAAAATTTTGACTAAGCTTTGTTTGTCGTGAGAGCATCTACATTCATTCATGCAATTCCTAAGTATGGTCCACACTGATATATGGAGAAAATTTTAATAATACTTTCAAATACAATTTATTCTTATAATTGATATCATTTTCAATTTGCGAGACTAATTATTATTTTAACATATTATATTTATTATTCACAAAATAAAATAATAAAAAAGAAATCCTTTAGAATTTTTTATTCACATGATTTTTTTTTTCGTTTGTTGCAAGCTTGCTCATATAATTAATTTGCAATTGTCACATTATCATTTGTAATTGGCTTTTTGAAAGCCGACGGTGATGCTCTAATCAGAGCATTATAGACACAGTTTTGAACCTTCCATTTATGATTTCAGCTACTTATGAGCCTTCTCTAATTATGAACACCTCAATTAAATTCAAATTTGAAAGTTTTGGTTTTTGAACCTTTCTATGAGTTTGATGAGGGAATTATTATCACATTTTCTCAATTTTGTTTCTCCATTTTTTTTCTATAGATTTATCTTTATTATCAACTAATTACAAACAAAGCATAGTTCATTTTCTAAAATGGTACCCATCACAACCGTTGTAGACTTGAGAACTTCAGAATGAAAAACAAATGCTAAAGATATTCTCCAGAAATGATTGCATATAATTGTTTAGCTGTCCATGTAACTTCAACAAGGCTTCGCAGAGGAACTGCAATTTCTTCTGCAATTGTCATTAACAAAACCCTGCATTCTGCAGCAGACAAGTTCACTTTTTTACTCTGTATTTACTATTGCAAATATATGTGTAAGTCAGTGTTTATATGAAGGGTTATATATATGTGTGTACATATATTATCATAAAGATAAGAAAAGTTTGCTAACCTGGAATCTTACTGAAATTAAGTAGAGACATGGAGGCAAGAACCTTGTGCTCAATCTGCTCACCATTTTCCAGACATTCTTTAAGCCCAGAGACGAGGATGGAAAAGGTAGAGAGGTGTAATTCACCATCTGATAGGGAAGAAAGTGCAGAGCTCAACCATGCAATAGTGGTCAGGGATGCCTTCACTAAATCTAAGCTTCCAAAAGCTAGGCACTTTGAAATGGACTCTAAGAATGACCTTTTGCCATTATGAAGTAATGAAGTAGACAAGTTCCTTAACCAGTCGTTGATATTCTCTTCCTCATCTTCCTATATTTTTCATCATAAAAAAAAAAGGATGAGTATTTTTAGTGATTGAACTGAAACAAACTCCAGATGAGACAGGAAGATCATTCAGAAGGTAGTTAATAAAATTAAGTTGCTGAGTTTTGCACGCCAAACACTGCCTTGCTGTCAAGTTTTTAAGTCATAACCTATCTTTACCCTTTCTTTGTTAATTATAAATATTTTGATATGATTACACATAAATTTTCCTTACATTTAAGATGTGCCAAAATTTAGTAGAAGAGGAAACAGCTAATAAGTAAAATAAATTTTTAAGTGAATGCAACTTTCAACATCACATAAACTTATGTGAAGACCAAGGAAAGCATAAATGGTTGTTAGAAGCTCAAAGGAGAGAGAGAGAGAGAGAGAGTGTAATATAGAGATTAAACATACCAATGAAAGAGGGTCATCAAGTAATGAATGATCCTCTTGAGAATTTGCATCATAATCATTGTTAAACCCTGCTTCCTTTAGAATCCAGCTTTCTGTTATTGACTTTCCAGAAGCAGAAAAACGTCCTCCCAAGGCAAGCAGAGCTTTGCAAGACTTTTCTCGAACATTCTCATCTGTTAGACTGACTTCTATGGCCATTGCAATGGCATCAACCGCTTCTTCCCTGTATATGCTGTACTTCTGAGGTTCAACCTGCGACATTTGACAAATCTCATCTAAAGCATTTTCAAAGTTCTGAAGCGGCAATATTGATGGAAGAATATATCGAAGGAAAGATATGATATTTATAAATAAAATGTATTAGCTAAAAGTGCATGCAAATCATCAATATCTGCTCAGGGAGCATACCAGAAGATCAAGGTGCAAAAGCAGAGCAGCAACCCAGGGAGTTTGCTCAGGTGGAGAAATTTGAAGATGTATCAGCAGAATGTGCATTGCATGCATTATCTCCTCGTTCTGTAAGCCACTTAAGAATGATTTCACATCTTTCCTGCTGTAATATGAAAATTGCACTCATTTGTTGCCATGGCAAGTAAGAACATTACTCATAGAAAATGTGATAGCTTAATGACTTGTGAGTTCTATAGATTAATTATCCCAAAGAATTGCTTGAACTAATCACAAAAGAAGGGTTAAATTTACCAGGTGGTGTGTGGGAGCACATAATTCTGAAGCAACTATAAAGGAAGAGAAGAGAAGAGAAGAAGATGCCATAAGAACATAATTCTGCCCCGATTTCCATTAGTGAAACTATTTTGCAGAAACAAGACACTACTCGATTAATACGTAATTGATCCCAAAGACTTAGTCTAACAGAAATTCACAGCTTGTAATTCTCTTTATATTGTATTTTTCAAAAATTATTATCAAAGAATTTCCTTATCTACCAGTCACAATATAAATAAGCCACAAACCACAAACCTGTTCTCTCATGTAAATAAAAATTGTGTCGATTGCTTTTCTCAGTAATTAATTAAAAAATGAATGTGGCAAAATGTTCCTTTATCCAAGTAAAGAATTATTAGCTTGATCGACAAAACGCATGATTCTATTAAACGAATTATGTCACTGCTCACCTAACTTAATCTTTAAGATTTATTTACGAAGTCTGTTATATTGATCCTTTAACTGCATTTTGTTTATCATTTAGGGCAACATTTTCAGTAAGATTTAGTGATACCTAATTTTTATTGACTATCTATTCTCCTATTGCCTCTAGTCCATATCTCATTTCCTTCATTATTGTTACTTAAGTCGTTTCATTGTTGCACTAATCATTTTTCTAAATGCAAAAGTTCAGCTGGATTCATAAAGCAGCTCAGTCAACTCAACAATCACTACCAAGAAAAGAAATTTACCCACCTGCTTAGACAAAGTAATTCAGTCAATAGAAGCACAACATTTCTTCTAGACATAGGCTGCTTGCTTTGAAGTAGCTCAAAGAGACAACGCATCTCAATTTTCTTAGCTATTTGGTTTCTGCAACTTGGATCTCCTTCAATACAACAGCGCAAGAGCGCAGCAACACGAGTTTTCTCTTCCAAATTTCCAAATGTAATCCTTCTAATAAGATATTCCAAACCTCCAAGCGAGACAAGGTGTTTAGCATTTGCTAATCTTGCCTCCTTGCTGAAAGTAGTAAGAAGCATCTCTAGTACAAACATTGCTGCTTCATCACTCTCTCTTGACTCATTTTTCCATGAATTCCTAACTATTTTAGAGGCAAGAGCCACAAGATGACTACAATGCTCCAATTTCCAACTGTCAATAAGACGCTTAAGAAGAAAATTGGTAAATGGAACTGCTCGACATTCTAAAGCTTTTCCTGTTACAGGACATGTATCGTTTCCCTGATTAAAATATTCCCTGATGGCTTCTCGCTCAAAGGTATGTCCTGTTTCCAAGGTCACTGGATCCTCAAACAACTGTCCAGAGAGAGGGCATATAAAATCCCGAGGTACGCTTGCAAGAAAGCATCCTTTATCAAAATATTCATAACTTCCATCTAACCCTGCATCGGGAGACTACAGAATAAACAATGAATTCAAAAAATTGATTTTTAAGGTAGACTTGATGCATACACAGCATGTTCCTTTTAACTCACCTAGTTCATAAGAATCCATTACTTTGCTAGGCTGCAGTTAGAAAGGAATACATCGTACAAGAAACTATCAGAGAAAAATTAACAGGATGCAAGATTACGAAAACAAATGACTCAACTTCGTACATTTTCCACTAATAGACAAAATGATACCTCGCTGGTGTGTGCAAGAACAGAAATAGTGAGATCACCAAGATCCTCATTTTGTTGGAGTTCAAAAGCAGAATTTGCCAGGCTCATGAGGATTAAATCATTTGATTTTGTATGTGAAAATGCATTTAGCAAATGCCCATTTCCAGCAGGTTCTTCCTGTTCATTTAAATTCCTAATTTCATCATTGATATCTGTTTCAAGCGGAGAAGTCACTTTAACCAACTTTCGTTCTTCCTTAAATGATGATAAGCCCTGATGATCCTGGAGGAACGTTGAATTCTCAAAATCATTTATCAATTCATTTGGGAGAGAGATATGAACCTAATGCATTTAAGGATTATCATTTTGTAAAAGCAGGGAACCTTATTCACTTAGGACAACAAGTAACCAGGCCTTACTCATGAACAATTCCTGTGAATAGTAACTAGAGATGATATGATGGCAAAATTTAGGCTTCACACCCATGTCTTAAGGCTTATATAATGGCTAGAACGGATATTAGGTAAACACTTGAAAATAAGTCAGTGAGCTGGTTCTTCATAGAAATATAGAGAACATAAAGGTTCCAAGAATCACTTCCAGAACTCCTTACGAGACACCTAAGATTCCTATAGGAATCAAACCTGAGGAGAGAATTGTGATAGAATTGAAAGCAATAATTGCTGCAAATTTATTTAATTGACTGAAAACTGAATTAAGCCATTTATAAAATCTAATAACTTGCATTCCTAAGGAAAAAAAAAGTGTACCTAATAACTGAAATAGACCTCAACCTAAAAATAGAGGCTCGTAAATAAACCTAAACGAAGTTCCAATGGAGCTGGAAATCACAAAAATATGGCCCTTAAACTAGAAAACCAACCAGCAGCTAATTGATTAAAATAAAAATTATTAATTTTTCTTCAGTTTTTTGCTATTTTCAATCATGACTAAGGATGCCCTTTTATTATTCGTGCAAATGTTACCAGGTCCCTAGAGGTAATTTCAATATGCAGAAAATCAAGCATTGGAGTTCATAGCTCGTGGTAGAATAATTTAACAAAACAATAATAATTTCATCAGTTAATATTTGAGAAGGATGAATCAAGATATGGGTCATGCATGGCATGTAAAAGTTCTAATATTTCCAGCATTTGTCCTATATTAACAAAGGAGCAAATGCAATACAAGATAAAGCAAGAGCATGAAAATAGTTAAAAAGAAACAAAAAGATTAAGTTCCTTACTGAGAGGAATACGTTCTCTTGGGTGTCTTCTCTGCAATATTTATCTACATTTTGATCCAGATATTTCACAATTTCAGAAGAATCCCTTAATGTTAGTTTTACTTCAACAGCAGAACCATCTGAGGTTGTTCCACCATTATCAAATTTATCTGCCATCTCTCCATATTCAGCTTGATAAATATCACGTGTGCTTGAATTGTCAAATATGGCTTCATACAGCTTCTTACTAACCATTGGCTGAGGTGACAAGGGCTCAGAAGATCTACTTATACCTGAAGAATGATCCTGCGAATCTGCCAGCTGAACTTCCTGAACTGACATGGTAGGAATGTGTAAAGAAGGAAGAGAAGGGGCTTCAATGCCCTCAGTGAGCCAACCCTTGTAGTAAACTGCAAACTGGTAAGTACCAGAATTCAGAATTTCATTATAAACTTTGTCAAGAAGCTTTAGCTTCCTCATCCTGCTTGGTGTGTTCGGTAGAGAATCAGCTTCCTGATTGTACCACACTTTCAAATGTGAAAGATGTGGAAAGAATAGATAGTCCCAAAGTTCAGGCAACAAAATTGCTCGTGCTGAAAAGGGAGAGTCACAAAATACTTGCAATAGATATTTTGCTGAAACCCTATCCTTCTTCTGTAGCTTGTACAGCACACTGAGGTAAATATGTGCACAAGCTGACAACCTGGAATTTGGAATTCCTGATGTATATCTATCTTGCAAATCATTTGAGTTCATACTTGTGATCATGCTCAAAAGTAGTGAAGCTTTTTTCAAATCCTTTGGGCTTGCAGCCTCCTGAGCAGCCTTTTCCACTATATCAATTGCCTGTTCAAGATTGGTAATGACTTTGCTTTCACTATGGTGAGTCTGTTCTTCTTCACTTAAACTAAGGGAAGAGAAACAATTTTGACGAAGTGTTATGTGAAATTCATCATCCTTGAGGAAGTGACTGATGTAACCATTTAAGATGGAGATCATGGCTTTGATGGCGACCTCATCAAGAGCAAGTTTAGGAAGTTCTGGAGAAACATTCTTGAACTTTTGTCCCACACCACCTCCAAAGGTTTTTGAATTTATGGAACTTCTAACAGAACTATCATAAGATGGATCAGGCTGTCTCGTGTTGTTCTTATTGCTATCTGTAGAAGTTTTATATTTGAGTAGATTTTTATTGCTGTTGCTACTCTGCCTTTGATCTGCTTTTATCTCATTGCCTTTTCTCTCTGTATACTTCCAATTTTCTCCATTTACTTGAGAAGAATTTACTCTCCTTTCCAAGTAATACACTTTGTCAGAATTTGTGTCTTTAATTCTCCTATCTTCTTCTACTTCAATCTCAGTTATTTCATTTACTCTCATATCTTCTTCCACTCCAATCTCAGTTATTTCATTGTCATTGGTATCTTCTGAATTATAGAGTGTCATGTTATTCTGCAAATCATTTGGAAGTCGGTGGCCACGCCTTTCTAGAGTCTCTGTCTTTGGTCTTCCATCTCTTTTATCTCTTGAAATAAGATTATCTCTAGGTCTTCTACTTGAACTACCGTCACTTCTTGGCAATTCACCTCTCAAAATGTATCTAGATAAATCAGATCTTGTCCTTTGGGTCTTAACCCTGTGGCCTAATGGAGAATCTGTCTTTGGTTTGTCTCGAGAAGGATGGAAAGACTTAAGAGCAGCATCTGCTCGAAAGGAAGCTCTTGATGTAATCCCTGATCTTCTTCCTCTAAACCCTTCCTCTGCAAGAAGCTCCTCCAAAGATGATGCCATTTCTGCTACTGATGAGTGATGACAGTATATCCTCCACTGCAAATTTATACCGAAGAAAAAAAATAACTTCAATTAAATCTCTTCCTACGAACGAGGCAAGACTTATGCATAGAATCCAATAATCATGCATTATCATTAATTATTACAATGACAATAACCAAAATTCGCTTTTGCCGAGCTAGAAACAGGAAAAAAGAACACAGGTAGCAAACTTGCAAACTGAATCGGAATGTCTGTTAAGTCAAACTCGAAGTTTGAAAAATAATTCTGCATTTACAAACCTGAAACATTATGAAATAATAATTAGTCAACTATAATTCAGATACACGTCAGAAAAATGGTGCAGAACCTAGATCAAACACATGGTTAGCAAGTTTCTGGAAGTGACAAACAACTTATAAGCTACATAAACCATACATATGCAACTGAATTCACAGTATACAGAGGGATAAATTTAAAGTAAAACAGATTAATTCACATAGAAGGCCATAAAATTCTCATACCTTGAAGCTACTTCTCACAAGCCATCATCAAACAAATTGCAATAGTTAGGGGAAATAATTTCTGGGTTGGACTTATTCTTGGATGAGTGTTGGGAAATGGGATAATGTTGAAAAGAATGAGTATAAAATAAGAGAATGAAGGAGATGCTTGGTGAAGAAAAGCCATGAGTAAAGGTACTGATAGGTAAGCTGTTTATAAAGGACTGCAACGAAGGAAAAAACAAAGAGGACAAAGAAAGGGAATGATGAAAAGTGGAAGGGAATTACAATGGGCAGCAAGAGAGAGGTGGATTGAAGAATGACAAAAGGAAGATGACAAATATGAAGAGAAACTGTTATAGGAATGGAGATTTGATAAATAGATTAAAAGATTGACTGTTTCTTTCAACTGCCGCCCTCTCTCGTCTTGGCATGTTGGATTTTGGTTGGCTGCTTTCAGTCAAGCTAATTTTTTATTTGAACCGAAAATTTGACACGAGCAGGACAATTAAACATTTATTCGAACCGACTCGAAATTGAATAAATTTAAATGAATAAATTTAAAATATTTTTACATCTAGTTAAAATCAACCAAAGATCAAGTAATACTCGATCTTTTTAAATGGAGACATATATGCCTTGTTGTCAAAACCAATCCAAACCAGTCGGTTTAACCGGTTGAATCAATAGCTGGCCTTTTAAATTGGGTTGATTCACATATATAAACCGGGCAGGTATTTAACCAATAGAAAAATTAGCCAATTTGCTGGTTAAATCGGAAACCATCCGAACCGATCGGGTTTGATCACATGATTAAATTATATTTGTAGACAAAATTAATTTGATTAAATTAGACCACATAATTAAATTATATTTTAGTAAAAACTAATTGGACTAGATACATATAAAAATGTAGAAATAATACTAAATAAATAAGTTAAAAAAAAAAAAAGAAGAAAAGACAAAAAAAAAAAAAGAATAAAAAAAAGAATAAAAAAATTAATTAATTAAAAAAAAAAGTGGACACCTGAAAAAAAAACAGAATTGGACGGAAAAAAGGGTTTGAGGCGGTGGATATTTTTTTTTTTTTGCTTTAAAAAGTATAGCTTCTACATTTTTCTCTCAATCCCTTCCATTCTTCTTCTTCTCCAACAATAGCGGTCCCTTTTTTTTTTCAATTTTTCCCTCAAAATTTGCATAAAATTCACTTGAAATCAATTTGTTCTTGGTAAGCAATTTTCCCTCTATTATTTTTGTATTGTTTAGAACTGTTAGGATTGTGTTGTAATTGTATGTTGCGACCAGATCTTGATACCCATAGAGACTGGAAATTTTTTAAGATAAACTTGTAGATTTATGTCCGAGGTTTATGACTATATAAATAATTTTACAATATTTAGTTTATAGAAAAAGATAGAAGTAATTGATTGAGACTTATTCCTATAAGAGTATCAATATAATACCCTATTGTATTTGCTTATTTTGATCATTTTAAGAGTTGAATTAATGAAAGCTTAAAATGTAAAAGTTGTATCCTATGTGTGTTATAATTGCCTACCAGATTTCGTTTAAATCTATATTGTGTAGACTAAGTTATAGTGAAATGAATTGTAGTTGTTCCTTTAAATTAGCTGCTTCTGATATCTGTGCAGCTCTAGTAATTGTTTTTATTTTTGAGCTATTTATAGATCAAATTATTCAAAGTAAAAAACATAGAAATTTTATACCTATGTCTTAGCTAAATTTTTGTAAAAGCCTTATCTTAATATGTAGTGTATTTTGTGAATTGTGACTGTAAGAAAGGATACTAATCGGGTGGTTACCTTATGCTGGATTAATCAAATTTTTTTTATTAATTATGGTCTTTAGAGATCAAATTGATAAAAATGGTAAACATAAAAAATGTTCCACATTGTCTTACCTAATTTATTACCAAGTTTCACAATTATACAATGTAATGTTGAAAGATATGAATTTTTAAAATTAGTGTCTTAAAACAATATAAGAGTAGAAGAAAAGGCAAATTTTGGAATGACACCAAAAATTGTAGAATTCTTCAAAAATTTTGAAATTTTAATATGTTATATAATTATATATTAAATTTAATTAGAAATAAGAATCGTATAAATTGGATAAGTATAGAAAAAGTTATAGAGTCAATAGTATAAAAAAGTCACACGCAACTTAAAAGAAACTTTAGTTATTTGTTTAAAACATATTAAGAATAAATATTCTAACAACGTATTGGTCAAATATATTTTCAAATTATGATCTTAATAAGTTGAAAAAGGAGGTGACTATCAAGAAGGATAAATAGGCTCAATAGATTTGGATTTTGGGTAAAGCTCCATTGAGGTTTGTATATATATGCATTTTAGTTTGAAATATTTCTTAGTTTGTGGTATTCAAACAAAATATTTATCATTTTGGGGTATTCTTTCTGAAATTTCTGAATTTATAGTTGTTTTAACAATAATTTCGGATTTGTATTACTTTGACCAATGCGTGTCTATTGAACTGGCGCGCGACACTGTTCATCAGGTGCGCCACTTCAAGCTTCGCGTGCATGCATGCATGCTACAATTTTTTTTGTTAATTAATTTTTTTATTTATTAAATTTTGTTAATTATTTTTTAGAAAAATTACGATACAATTTATAAATTAGAGTTTGATAAATTACATTTAGTAATAGTTAATGAAAATTAAGTAAATAAATTAAATTAATAAATTATAAATTAAAGTATTTAGAATTTAATCATACATTAAGTAAAATTGAGAAAATAATAATTTATAAAAATTTTTAGGGATAAAGAATGTAGAAAAAATTTATAAAAATTGTCCTAAGTAATTATAACAAGTTTTTTTTCACGCATCATTTTGTTGTAAAAGTTTACCCACATTATTATTATTATTATTATTTGTCTCATACATCTTTTTGTTGTAAAAGTTAACTCACATTATTATTATTATTATTATTTTTTTGCATGCATGGATGTTGACCGTTAATTGTTATTTAAATTTATTAATTAAATTTTGGTTAATTATTTTTTAAAAAATAAAGGCACAATTTATAAATTAGATGTTGATAAATTAAATTTTCTATTTAATGAATCAATTAAATTTCACATAAAACATATAAAATTTAATTATGTAATAAGTAAAATTTAGAAAATAAAAATTTATAAAATTTTTTAATGATAAAAAATGTGAAAGAAAAAAATAAATTTATTTCAAATTGGCATATGAGACTACGTGGCCTGCGTGCACCACTTCAACTGGCACACGCAGGCCACGTGGCTAACACTGCTTGCGTGTCCTAGTTGGACTGGCGCACGTTTATTAAAACTATTTGTGTGTGCCAGTTGGACTGACACAAAAACTATCATAAATTTGTAAATACTTTTACAATCACCATAAAATTATAAATATAATTTTTAATTACCTCAATTTAAGAAATATCTATTTAGTTTACTCTAATGTATGTTTGTTATGTTGATTAAATGATTTGTGTGATTAAATAGTGAATTGTGTGTTGTGGCATATTTATGAACATAAAATGATATGTTGGTTGATTAAAAGTTTCATGATTTGTTTTAAAAATATAATGATATGTTAAAAATGTATAAATGAAAAAATGGATTCATGCTTGATTTTGTTCTATAAATGGCATGAGTAAATGTTTTAAAATAATGTTAAAGATAGATTGAATTTGATTATGAGATGTGTTGGCATATAAAATTAGTAAATAAATTTAAATGGATTAGTTGAGAAATTATTGTGGGAACTTGAACATTACTATTACTATGGTATCTTATGAATCTAAAAAGAATGCTGGTTAATTTTATATAGGAAATTTGAGTTGGGTTGTGCGAAGTTAACAAGAAATCAATGCATGTTAGATATTAGCTCATGAATGGCTTGTGATAAAAAAAATGTTTGTGAACCTTGAATTGTTGCTAAAATATTGTATAATTGTTAATATGCGAACTATGTCGAAGATTGAATGAAATGAATTTAATGCTTAAATAATGAAATTTTGTGTCATAGTATGTTTTAAAAAAATATAGATTAATAAGTTAAAATTTCACAGAAGACCCTAAGGACTTAAACAAGCTACAAACAGACAGAAATTGAGGCCTAATCTCAGGGTCAGATTTTGCCTGGTAAATTTCATCTACAGTATTCTAATTATATAACTCGTAATAATTCAGTATCTGAAAAATTATTTGTAACACAAAAATACTCAAATTATGTAAATCATAACAATTCAGTACCTCAAAGATTATTTGTAACACAAAAGTGCTTCAATTTTTATTTTGTAATATAAAAGTACTTTAACTTTTATTTTATAACTAAATAGTATTTCTGCATTTAATTGTTAGTCTTCCTAACATAAGCGTGATATGAAATATCTATATTAGATAAATTTTAACAAAAATAAAATTAGCTATAAAATCCACATTAGATAAATTTCAATTTTGCTGACTAAATATTACAACTAATTTTGTTTTTATTAAAATTTATATGAATATTTCATATTATACTTATGTTAGAGAGATTAAGGGTATGTTTGGGAGCGCCGTTGAGTATTCCAAAAACAGATTTTGAATTTTTTGATTTAATTGACTAATTTCTTTAATTTTTTATGAATTTTTTTTTTTCAAATCTGCTTCTGAAAAAAACATCTATTTATCTGTGTTTACCAAAAATAGTTTTCAAAACTCAAAAAAGTTAAAAATATAATTTTTTTTCGAAAAGCATATTTTCCAAACACAATGCTAAACGAGCTTTAATAGTTGAAGACCGAAATACTATTTACTGACAAAATAAAAGTTTAGGTACTTTTGTGTTACAAATAATTTTTGAGGTACTAAATTATTACAATTTACATAATTGGGGTAACTTTGTATTACAAATAATTTTTAGGGCGCTGAGTTGTTACAATTTATACAATTAGGGTATCTTTATGTTACAAATAATCTTTAGAGTACTGAGTTATTACAATTTACGTAATTGAGGTACCGTTGACGAAATTTACCCGATTTTGCCATATGCATATAATTTGCATTTTAATATTTTTCATATGGTATGACATGAACGTGTAGTAGTTGTTGGAAATTATAATTTTATTGGTACATATAGATATACAATACATATATCAATAGATGATATTGGTAATTCATAATCAATATATATATATATATATGTGTGCGCGCGTGCTTGTGCGCGTGTGCGTGAGTAATATTAAAAATAAAATTGTAATAATAGTAATGATAATAACATTGACAATAATATCAAAATCCTAATACACCTAGTCTTGAATTAGAATAGTTTATATATATATATATCTGTGTATGTGAGCACACGCGCGTGTGCGTGAGTAATGTTAACAATAAAATTGTAATAGTAGTAATGATAATAACATTAACAATAATATCAAAACCCTAATATATCTAGTCTTAAACTAGAATAATTGATAGTTTGACCTGTTAATCATGAGAAATAAAATGCGTGAGGTGCACAATATTGTTATAGCCGGAAATGACATAATTTTAATACCGGTGATGACACTATTATTTTAAAAAATCGGTGATGACACTATTATTTAAATAGGTTGATAATGACAATATTAAAAAGGTCAGTAATGGTAATTCTGTATTCCTATTAATTAGTTCGAATATAAGTGTTATGGACTGGATTAGAACAAAAACATAATAATAATAATAGTAATATTGATAAGATTATAAGTAAATTTAAATAATGGTAAGTTTATTGTATACGTATGGATTGTGAAATAAATATTTATACGTTGCATGAAAACTATATTGGTATATGAAATTTCTTTTGGGAAGTATGTTGTATAATAAATGTGGTTTTATATATAAAGTAAAATACTTAACAATGAAACTTGTGCAAACTGAGTATGAGCGGGTATTAAAAAGGCAAATGTACGTTCAATGTTGATTTATGAATCGACTATGACAGATAAATAATTTGGATGTTAAAATTGTATAAAATATACTGAAAATTGGTTGAATCTAATTATATAAGTGTTTTGTGTATTTTTCCTAATAATTTGAGAATAAAATTAAAATATGTTAATATTCCATAATTGGTCAAATAAGATAGGATATTATATGTAGCGTGATTTTTAACTTTGTGATTATTTGATTGTACAAACGTAAAATAAAAAATTAATACAGCAAATAAATATACATGTATTGGAAACTAACAATTAAATAAAGTAGTAGATGATAACTAATTAAATTAAAATAATATATGAAAATTAATTAAATGACGAAAGGAACAAAGTGAGAGTTGATTGTATGATATACATGAATTTATTTATATGAATTTGACAAAATATGAGTTATAATTACATTATGAGGTGAGTTAACTTAATAAATGAGGTATATGTTGCCATAAAAATGTGATATCATCATATGTAATAATAAATTCGTTTTGTTATGATATGCATTAATATTGTGATACTCGATATGAAATTTATATCATTGCATTTGTGTGACTGCATAGAAAACTTAAATGCTTATATGTACGATTAAACTAGAGATAACTTAGCGTATAATTCTTTCGTGCCGGAAATGAAACTTGTAGATATTAGAACTTAAAATTAATCAAGAAGAGTTCGTACCTATATCAGAGGAGACACTGAAGACCCGACTGTTGGGTCAGTTACTTTATACTTTCGTTTTAATTTTAATTATGCATTTGAGTTTAGATAATATATTGTACATCTACAAAGAGTATATTAATAGATGCAAATATTTGAAATATGAATAATAATTATAACAAGTAATATGTATGTCTACGATATGATATAAGAAAGAAATTAGAAATGTATGCCTAATCTAATATAAGCAACTAAATAAAAACAGTAATGAAAATGAAAAAGAAGAAAATTTCAATTCAGACATGATCACTTAGCCGGTTATGTGGTATTCCACTTATATGATGGGATTATTCCTATTATATAGGTGGGGTGTTACAAATGGTGTCAGCACCTATAACCCACTAGCCTATTTCTATCTCTTCTCTTTTTCTCTCTTCCTCCATATATCATCTCTATCTCCGTTTACCACTCAAACGACCTCCAATCGACACGAAATTTAGACCACAAGTAGATTTCGACCTCTCCAACATTTGGTGATGTTTGTTTTTCAAGAATCTAGTCAGATTGGAGGGAAACAACGATGGAAGTTTTAGGTGTCAGGCTACCCATCTCGATTCTCAAACTTCCTGATCTATTTTCATGATTTTGACATCAGAAATACATTTTGGATGTCCAAAATCCTTAGAATACACCTTTTGAGCAATGAGTATCGTCGATTGAGGGCCGATCGAAGCGTAGATTTCTTACCGAAACTTTCGAAAAAAGTTATAGATCTGGGCATTTTCGGCCACTTCCATGCCATAAGACTTATACTTTTAGACTCCCTACATCCTAAGGAAGCTGTTGGTACCCTCCGATCTCCATTCCACTACCGTCCGGAATTTTCCAGTTACAGGAATCTGACAACCCTTGACCGGACTTTTTAGACAGAATCTCCGGCTCGTTAAATTGAGTCAACCGATACCAACCACACTTTCGTGCCATTTTTAGATAATGAGATATGATTTAATTGTGAAATTTAAGTATATTATTTAATTAATGTGATATATTTATTTTATTGAGTAATTTAATGAATTGAATAATTATGGCATTTTATTGAAGAATATTTGATGATATTATAATAGAATTATGATGTGGTTATTAATAGAGTTGAATTATGGATAAATTATAGATAATTGAGTTGATTATACTTATTGATCTGATATATAATAATTGGACACCCAAATTGTATTTGATTGTGTTGAGATGATATTGAGATATTTTATAGGATTATGATATGTAAGCAGGGGGGTTGTCTAGTTTTTTTTCTGAGGGAGGTTTTGCCAAATTTTCTATAAAAATTACGTTAAAGTTTAGATAAAAGTTTCTATAAGAGAACCTTTGAAGGTTCTAAGCTTAAGATTTATTCTTGATACTATACTAATATTCTTTCTATTTTTATAAATTCTCCAGAAGCCCCACCAACTGCACCAGAGTCATGAGAGTAGCTAATTGAGGAATCTATAGATCTGTGAATTGATATCATATGATTTTACAATATGCTACCCCTTTCCCCTATATATTTTTGGCATGATAATTAATGATTAACTTTTATTAATGTTATTATATTATTATATATAGTAGTATATGCATGCATGTGATTTGCTGGAGATGTGATTTGGTGATATTGTGATGTGATTGTTAGGATAAGAACTTTAGCAGAACGTACTACCATATGAGTTACATTCAGACTATATGTACATCGGTGATGATCATATGATTGAGGATTAATTAATAAGATATCTTGGTTGAGTTCGTCTCTCAGGGAATAAATTATGATATGATATGTATATTGATGCTAAGGGTGATAACCCTAGTGGAGTTCATCTCTCAGGGCACTAACACCATTTGGATAAGTGATCGACTGAAGGGAAAGACCTAGTCAATTTTACTCTTAGAGTGCTAGTCTTTTAGAATTAAGAGAGCTCAATGACTAGTAGAATTGAGTTTTAGGGTTTTGCTTAAGTTTCTCATCCACTTCCTTGATGATTAATATTGCATGATGCGTGATTTCATTATATGTATATATGATAATATTATAATATTGTGTGACTGACTGTGTGTTATAAAGTTATATGATATTGATTCACTCAGTGGAGGCTAACTCCTCTCATTTATTTTTTAGGTAGTAGATATCTTTTTCAGATTGTTTTAGATTGCCCCGCATCTTCTTCACTCTGCGAGGACTTTAATGTAATATTTCTATTTTATTTTTGAATTATATTAAATATTCTAGATCTCTACAATACTATATGCAGTATGTTAGATTATATGATACATGGATATATGTTGGGATGATATTACTCTCCTATGATGATATTATGGATATGTATATTCAGTAGGATTTACAATTTGTGATGGTATTAGATTGATATTATTATGTTGTATGATTTGGGGTATAAGACAAAAGTACAGGTTAGGCTTGCTACGAGTTTCGTTGGCCTTAAGCCTACCCATTCCCTAGTGCTGATCACAATCTCCGGTTTGGGTCGTGACAAAAATCTTTGGTGTAACATCCATTAACTAGGGCTTAGTTGTTATGCTTGAATATATGACTTAAAGTGAATATATGAGAGGTGTATTGGAGGTATATGAGGGTATACATGAGATATATAGGAGTATACATAAAATATATGTGGAGTATATTGGTCAATTTTAGCTTTGGTTTGAAGAGAGGGATGAAAGAAATGAAGAAAATGGGAATAAGCATGATTCACGCCCGTGAACAAAGTGTTCATGGCCATGAATATTGTGGTCAAAGAAAAACATTGATTATTTTTATTGCAGATATTTATAGTCATGAAGGTTTTATTCATGACCATGAAAGAGCTTTGTTAATGACCATGAATGATTTGTTCATGACTGTAAAAGGTTTGATATATAAGCTTTTTGTACAATCTTATCTTCATTTTTCATCACTTTTTCTATCCTCAAACCCTAAACAGCTTTCATACACACTCAAGAACACCTAAGGAGTGATTCTTTATAGTTTTTGAGTGAATTAAACACCAAACTAAGAGAGAAAACAAGATTAAAGTAAGAATTAAAGGAATTATCAACTTTGGTGAACAGTTGGAGGAGAGAGAAAGTTAGTGCAAGGGAGAGCATGATTTCCTTGTATGATCAAGAGGTAAGAAAACACAAGAAATTTATCTCTTTGCTATGATTATGAAGTTATATTGAGAGGTTGTGTTGTTTAGATGAAAACCTATAGAAGAAAGGTTATGTAAGAAGAAGAGTGTTTGGATTGTTTGTATTTGTATTCTTTGAAGTTATTGGAGATGAGATACCATGATATGGAGTAGAAATCATGCATAATAACCATAGTTTGGGTAATATGAGTTAGTTTTACGTTTTTGTTATGTTACCATAGACATAGTATTTGATAAACGACATTATTTGTGATAGGGAAACAAGGATAAGAGGGAGGAGATTGACACTTAGTTGAGTTTTGTAAAGCTCCTAATAGAGGTTTGTACATATATGTATTGTTATTTGCCCCTTAAATGTGATAAATGCATGGAAAAGATGTAATATGTGTTTGTATGGTATTTGAGCATGCTTGATTGGTAAGTAATGTTTTATTATTGAATTTGAAATCATGAAATAGTTGATTACATGATAGAGATACTAAAATGAGTATTGAAATAGTTATTAAGTGTTAAATGAGCATAAAAATGGCATATGTGCTTAAAAGTGTGCATTATTGTAAAGCTTGTGTTGTTGAGCTTGGTTGTGAACAAAATATGTGATAATTTGAGTTGTGTTAACTTGATTGTGATTGTGTTGAATGAATATGGATGGTTTATATATATGTTTAGAAAGTGTTTAGAAGTGGAATTTTGGTAAAATTTGACCATAGAAACAGGTTATGCCATTTCACAACCAGCGTCACAACCAGCGTGCATTGTTATAAAGCTTGAGTTGTGAACAAAATATGTGATAATTTGAGTTGTGTTAACTTGATTGTGATTGTGTTAAATGACTATGGATGGTTTATATATATGTTTAGAAAGTGATTAGAATTGGAATTTTGGTAAAATTTGACCATAGAAACAGGTTATGCCATTTCACAACCAGCGTCACAACCAAGTTGAAAACTGTCATGACCATGAATGAAGCTATCATGACCATGAATATAGGTCAAGAATGCTTCATGACCATGCTTCATGACCATGCTTCACGACTAGATAAAAATTATGGTTGTGAAGGCATTATTCACAGCAAAAATAAACCTTGTTTAGATGATGTTTTGGTGAGTCCAAAACATCCCAAACATGCTTAAATGTTAAAGTATGATGCAAAAACATATGAAGACATATTGAGAAGTATAAATGTGACATATGAACATGCATATAATATATGGAAACATGATGGGTATATGTTAAAGAATGAGATTATAACAAGAGATATGTTGGTATAAATGCTCATTTCTCTACCTGAAGACTACTTTAGGATAAATGATGCATTATGAAGGGGATAAGTGATATGTATCAACGAGATGTATGAGTGAGGATCAAGTTGACTAGTCCTAGTCTGGGTGGTCCTATCCCTAGTACTTATACCCATTATACTCAGTTAGGTTAGTTAAGCTCATGTTTAAGTATGCACACTTGACTTAAGGGAGCTCGAATAAGCATACAATGGATGATTAGGATGTCTAGCCCTAGTCTAAATGTGCCTACTTCTTACCTTATATACAGAGTGAGTAGATGTCTAGCTTTGGACTGAGTGTGCCTACTTCACACCCTGTATCCAGCCAATCTGGGAATGAGGCTTAGGCTATTTATCGAAGTTGATTATTGAAAAAGAAAAGAGAATATGACAAACATAATTGATCAATAAGAGATATTAATGGCAAAAATAATGATAAAAGTATAAGACATGTAATATGGCATTGACATGATTACTGTATAAGTTGATATGACATTTCATTATTTTCTTTAAACAATGAATTACATGCTCTAGTGCCATGACATATGATGTCATGATATATGATGCCATACATGATTTATGCTATATTTGCATGATTACATGGAAAAATTCCAATATTTATATGTATTACTAAGCTAGAGATAATTTAGCATGAGTTTTTCTCACACATGTATAACAGTGCAAGTTAGCTATACAGAATTGGGCAATACATAATGGGCATAACATTAGATGGGTTAGAAGTACTTGTGGGAAGATTGATGCAAAATGTCACAAGGACTGTCTTTGATGTCTTTATGCAAACAAACTTAGAGATTAGCAGACTTTTATGATTAAAAGATTAGATCCAATTCACACATGTTTAAGAAATAATAAGAACAGATAAGCCACTTGTGAATGGTTGGCTAACCATTTCTTACTTACAATTCGAAGAAGGCCAAATTACAGTGCAAAGGAAATGCAAGAAGATATGCAACTATTGTGTGAGATTGATGTCACATTAATGCAATGCTATAGAGCAAAATGGAAGGCTTTGAACAAGATAAGAGGATTATTACTGCAACTTGCCATCATATGTAGCTGAATTGAGGAGAATGGATAGGGATGAGAGATTTGAACTAAAGTGTGATCTGGACGAAAGTGGCAGACCTATGTTTCAGAGGTTTCACATAAGATTTAATTGTTTGCGCAAGGGATTCATTAATGGATGCAAAAAGCTAATTAGATTTGATACATGTTTTCTGAAAACAATTTTTAAAGGAGCCTTATTAGTGGCTATTGCAAAGGAATCCAATGACAAAATGTACCTATTTGCTTGGGTAGTTATGGAGAAAGAAAATGAAAAGACATGGACTTGGTTTTTCCAAATTCTGTTTGAAGAGTTGCATTTAAATGATGGATTTGGATGGACTTTTATATCTAAACAGCAAAAGATAAAACATTTCACATTAACTTTTACTTTTATATGAAGAGTTGCTATTGATTTGATTTACTTTTACATGCACTTGTTGTATTAACTATTGCTACTGTATTTGTGTCAAGGGCTGAGAAGCAGTAATAAAAAGTTGGTCCCAAATATTGAACATAGAAATTATGCCAGACATATATATGCAAACTTGAAGAAATTATTCAATGGTCTAAATACAAAAATATGTTCTGGGAGGCTATAAAAAGTACATGTGAGAGTCAATTTCACTTTAAGTTGAATGAGTTAAAAGAAGAGTCAGTTGAGGCATATAAAGCTTTTATTGGTAAGAATCCATATGAATTTTGCAAATCATTAATATGCTCTTGGACAATAAGTGATATGATAGATAGCAACATATGTGAAACTTTCAATGGCTTCATAGTGAAATCTAGAACCAAGCCAATCATTGACATGTTAAAAGATATTAGGATTCCTTTGATGACTAAGATGCATGACACCATGAAAAGCATTCAAAATTATACCGATGTCATATGTCCTCGCATTAGAAAGAAATTAAACGAAATACAAAAGCTTGTTAAGTTTTGTTCTGTGAAGCTTGCTATAGGAAGGAAGTATGATATTAAGTTTAATTAGGAGAGCCATATAGTTGATTTAGTGGACAAGAGTTGTACATGTAGGGCTTGGGAGTTGACAGGTATCCCATGTTGCCATTAAATGGCTTGTATTTATCATATAAGGGATGACATGTCAACTACATAGACAGTTTCTATACTAAACAAACATATACTATTGCATATGAGAATGGCCTTGTTGCCATTAATAGACCCAATGATTGGCCAAAAGTCAATACACCACCACCACCATTACCACTAGTCATTGTCCTACTTCTAAGTAGACCTAAAAAGAACCAAAGGAAAGATCCCTATGAAGAGAAGAAAAACTGTAAAAACCTTAAATAGGTTACCAAAGATAGGATCAAAGATGAATTGTACAAATTGTGACCAATATGATCATAACAAACGAACATGCAAAGTGACAAGGGATACTACCTCAACTGATGTAAATACACCAAAATCAAATGTATAATTACTAACTTCATCCTAAAATGTCTTTAAGTGATGATGATGAT
Source organism: Balakata baccata (assembly GCA_949630135.1). Classification (NCBI taxonomy): domain Eukaryota; kingdom Viridiplantae; phylum Streptophyta; class Magnoliopsida; order Malpighiales; family Euphorbiaceae; genus Balakata; species Balakata baccata. Next base: position 51,679 of record CATIWF010132685.1, read on the forward strand.
ATCATCTTATTGTAGTGTTAAATATAATTGCATTGACATATAGGGAAAGCACCGGAGACCAAGAAAGGAAGCTAATGGTCCACCACTAAAAAAGACAAAGGACTGCACCTAAGAATGCTCAATTGAGACTGAGAATGCCTACTCCACCAGTTAATGAGGAAGTTGCAAATGAATTCAAAGAAAAAAATTTGGTACATTTGTGGAATATAAAATATTCTTCTCTTTCTATCAGTTTGTTAGTTCTCATGACTGCATGCATGGTACAAACTAGATAGGGATATGGTGTGAGAATTTTTGCAAATTCTAGGAATGTTTACTGTAGAATAAGTAATGAGATTACTAGATGCTTTCATTACAACTATAACTGTATTTTGCTAGTGTTTTTACATGTTCATAGAGATTTTATAAATGATTATGCAGATGCTAGGTGAAACACGAGTTAATTATATTACTGGTGCAAGATAGGCAACCGCTTCTGCTTCAGTAAGGCTATCAAGAGCTACCCCAGCAGATGCAGAACCTTCAACTAGGCCAACACATACAACAACTACCTCATCAACAGTACCTCCACTAATGTCAACCAATCCATATGTTGATGTGATTCCAAGTCAGAAATCAGTTGTTACAAACAAAAGCTTAGGAAATTAAATGATTTGGGATGTTAGTTATGTGATTGAATTTTTTGGATAATGTTAGCTATGTTAGGATTACTTGTGATTATGCCATTTTGGATCTATGTAGGATTATGCCATTTTTTGGAGAATGTTAGCTATGTTGATGTATTGCCACATATTTTGTTAGTAGGCGCAATGTGCCAATAGCTATTTCAATAGTATGAATGACAATTTCAAGTTGAAGCAATTTGTTGAATGTCATCACAATGTATGTAATCAACTTGAAGCAATTAGTTGATAGTAGGCACAATGTGTCAATAGTTGAATCATTTTATTCTCAATTTGATTTTAATGAATTTTGCCTCACAATTCTAGCTATAAATTTTATTAATTAGGAAGAAATTTTATAGGTATCTCATATGGATCATTTCTCTTCAATATATAATCAAATGCAAATGCTATGAGACATACAAATACTATCTTTGCAATATTAAACTTAATTTTAAGCTGCTACTCAATATCTTTCTTTGCTCACACACAAGTCATTCCTTTCTTCTTCACAGTTCTTTAAATTCATTTGCTAACTACATTTCTTTCTTCTAAAAGTTTAAGCTTTTCTTCAAGTTTCTTCAGGGGTGTTTAGGATTGCTATTGAATATCTCAAAAACAAATTTTGAAATTTTTTGATTTAATTGACTGATTATTTTAATTTTTTATAAACTGTTTTTTTAAAACATGCTTCTGAAAAAATCATCTATTTATTTAATTCTATCAAAAAGCAGTTTTTGAAACTAAAAAGAAATTAAAATATTAATTTTTTTTTCTGAAAAATATTTTTCCGAAACTTAACCCTAAACTGGCCCTTCTTATGCTCTTTCAATTCAACATTTGCATCTTGTGAATTTTTCAACTTTTCTTCAATTTGATGCTTCTACCTTATTATCTTTACTAGAACCTCCTTCACTTGCCCAGTGTACAGTTCATCAACTCATTTAAAATAGTAGCAGTCTCCATTCTACCATTCAACCACACAAATAACCAAAATATTACAGTTGGTGACTCACAAATGAGTTTTACACCACAGATAAGCACAAACTCACCTGCTCCCACTAAGGGGGAAAACCTGACTTGTATTCTCAAGTAATAAAGAGGTAAGCAAATGACATTCTCCATCTTTACAACTTCTCCTAATCCTCGATGATATAGATGTCAAGTTCCTTCTACTTGTATTACACAACATTATAACTTAATAAACCATAGAACTTGAGCTAGAGATTTCAAGTGGAAGGAAAAAGAAAGAAAGGAAAAAAGTCGAAGTGGAGCTTTTAAATATGAGAGAATGTGTTTTGTTCTAATAATGTTGCTTTTTTTATAGTGCTGACAAGGTAAATTTTGCTGAGTTAGATAAAAAAAATTTTTTTTAAAAAAATCAAGGCTGGCATCCACATCATCGATTTAGTCAGGATTTGTTACCAGATGTTTCAAATGTTCGAACAAATTCAACATCATTAATATTTCTGATAAAACGTATTGTTTGTGATATTAATGTGAAAAGTCCAATAGTTTATGATTTAATTGGTAATTAAGCCTCTAACTTTTAACCTTTTATCTTTTTCGATTTACTTTGGCTAGACTGGATTAGAAAATCTTAACGTATACTTTTTTTTGGAAACATAATTATGAATTAATAATTAGTTTAAATTAATAATTTTACTTTACTCTTTAAAAAATTAACAAATTTAGTCTCAACATTTTTTTTATCCAAATTTCGAATTTAAATTTTAATATAAAATATATTTAAAATTTAAGAGAAACTGCACTTTATAAAGCAATCTCCAACCCAAAATACTATTTTTAGTATAACTTTTACTACAATGGTACAACTGTAGTAAATTTATATCCAATTTTTAATACCATTTTTATACAAAAAAGAATATTCTACATTTATTCTTTCAATCCAACTAAAAAAATAAATTCTATTTTTTTATTAAAATCACCATTTTAATCACATAAATAAAACCACATTTTTTTGACTAAAAACCTTTAAAACTGTTTTTTGATTAAAAATGAATATTATATATTTTTTGAGGTCAAAATCCCTAAAACATTACTCATCTTCCTTCCCAGCATCCATTTTTCTTCTTTATCTCAGCTTTTCAAGACCAAGAATTTCTTTTAAAAAAAGAACAAAACAGTTAAATGACATGGCTACAATGCCACACAAAAAATGACATTTCATTATAGCTCACACCATTTTTGATGTTCAAAGTGGTGCTTGTTGGAGGTGTTTGTAGACGTTATTTTTTATTTTTGCCCTAAACTAATGTCATCTTAGCGTGAGTTGGAGATGTTCTAAGCTAGCCATTAGAGTTGGATCCTAACATAGAAAAAACATGATCCCACTGGGAAGATAATTGTTTTAAGTTTAGTCATTTGCCTCATTAGAATGTATGTTGCTAGCGAAGCAGCAACTTTCAACAATTAGGAATTGTTTAGTTTAAGAGTGAGAATATAAATAGGAATGAAAATAAAAATGATTAGTTTTAGTATGATGTTTGATTCATTTTTATTAAGGAATGAGAACAATAATGAAATTCAATTTGTAGATGTTTGATTAAATTATCATATTTATATAAATACATTTATTTTGAAATTTAAATTTGTTAATCAACAATAAAATAATATAATTTTTATAAAATAATATAAAAGAGATTCTCGAATTATTTGAATTTAAACTCTATTTATTTAAAATAAATACACTTTTAATTTTATCATTATTAAAAATAATATTATTAAAATAATACATTTTTTTAATATTTTTTAATATTAATTAAGAGTATATTGAAAATTAAAAAAAATTATTATAATTTATGTTTAGTTAATTAGACTGGATTTCATAGGGAATAAAATTTTCATTCCTTAATGGGAAGATGAGAATGAGTGATTTACATTCCCATTAATTTTTTCCTTAACCCAATATTAACAATGAGAGACACTCATTCTCATTACCATTCCTACCCATTTTTTTTAGGAACCAAATACCCCCTTACAAGAATGAAAGGTATATAGTGCAAATAATTTGATATGAAATTTTTTTCAGTTTAAACAGAAGTTTTGAGTTCGAATTCCAAAAATGTAGCTCTTGTAAAAGTGTTTTGCATGCCTTCGAAATTTTATGTAATACGAGTAGCATTACTATTACTCCATTGTAGTTTTGCACCCAAAAACAAAGCCAAAGGATTTAAGGCATATAATTAATTTAAGAATATTATGCCATTGATTCTCACATTTTGATTGACTAACAATTTTTTTATACCAAATCCCAAAGGAAAGACTTTAATATTGACAGCAACAGTTGCTATGCACAGAAAAATAAAAGTATTAATATTCACGGGAGTCTAAGTAATTTGCTCAAAAATATTCACAAATCAACATGATTTTAGCATTATTAGAAAATTGGTCATATATACCATCCAATGCAAGATTTAAATTTCATTATAAGTTTAATTTGTAATTAAGTTAAATGACTCGAATAAATAATATTAAATAGATATTGATCATATAATTAAAAAAAAAATTTCTGACTGGATTGCAATTAGAATGTAATTATTCAATGAGTACGGATAAAATTAATTCCACAAAATAATGGACCCACCCTTGCTTTATTTGGATTGATATTTGTGAATCTAAATAGCAACTCTTAGGAATTATAAATGGTAACTTAGTTTTTTATTTTATGTTGTAAAATAAAGGTAAATTTTGAATTTCTTGCCTTTCATTCTAGGGTAATTACCACTCAAAAAAAAAACTCTATAAATAAGCCCTCCCAAAATCAATTCCATCACACAAAACAATAAAAATAAAAGGAATTACAAAAAAATTCTAAACTTTTATAAAATTTTCAATTATATTCAATTTTTTAAAAATTATTTTTAAATTATATGAACTTTCATTTTTGAAATAAATATAGCCTTAATAGCACAACACCAGTCTGTAAATTTAACTAGTGCTTACGTGAATTGACCGAATAAAATAATTGGCATTGATGTGGATTAAATAAATTGACTGGATTAAATAATAGGATTAATAGCTTATACTCTTGTCTTATTATTCAATTATAATTGGATATATTTAATCTAGTCAGAGCGTTAGTTGATCCATATCAGCATCATTTAATCTATTCGGTCAATCCTTTCAAGCGTAAGCTAGATTTTAATATTGATTTCATATTACCGAAACTAGATTTATTTCAAAAATGAAAGTTGATATAATTTTAATATAATTTTTTTAGAATTTGATATAATTGTAATTTCTTGAAAGTTCATATTTTGTTTGCTTTTTTTGTAATTTTCACAAAGTAAAATTCCTTTTATATATCACTAGCTTGATATCTAAAATTCTTGTAAGTCTCTCTTTCTCCTTTTCCCTTCACCAACCCAATGCTTTTTTTGCCAAGAAGCAGCACACAATGGATTGATGCATGTAGTTTTTCATTTTTCTTATACAAATTATCAAGTTTTTATGTTTCTTTTTCATTTGTCTTTGGAATTTCTTCTATTTATGTTCATTTTGTTTTTTCAACTATTTTAAGGGGGTATTTGACATTGCTGTTGAAGGTCCTAAAAGTAGGTTTTGAATTTTTTTAATTTAATTGACCGATTTTTTTAATTTTTTATAAACTGTTTTTTTCAAACATACTTTTGGAAAAAACATCTATTTATCAGCTTCTACCAAAAATAGTTTTCAAAACTAAAAAAAAGTTAATAATGCAAATTTTTTTCCGAAAAACGTTTTTTCCAAACGTAATGTCAAACATAGCCTAAGTCTTGAAAGGTTGAATTATATGCCACGGTTTAGTCTTACAAATTATCAGATAATTTTACTTAATTTTTTTTTCTCTTTTTATTAAATGTTTCTTTAATAATTAAAGTAGAGCATTTGATCTTGAAAATTATAGAGTGGGTATCTACTTTTTATATTGAGGCGACATATTAAAATCTTCAAGTGTCGGCGGAGTATCTAGCTTGGGCCAGTCGTCTAGATCATCTGGCTCATTTTCTGCACAGGCTTCCGATGTGGGATTCATTCACGGAGACCATTTTTTGCTGCGCACATATTTTGTCAACAGATTCTAAGCATAAAATGGATTGAACTTTGAATTGGGCCATTTGGGAAGATGGGCTCCAATGGCTGAGCTGTTCTCCACAGAATTGAGAAAAAAGTTGATCATGTTTTCAACAGGATTTCTGCTCTTAAGCTTTAATAGTTGGAAAAGGAGATCAGTTCTCTCTGTCAAGATCTCAAGCGAGACTATCTCAGCAGTTTCTCTTCCTATTCAGACCTGATGGGCTTGTTCACCAATTTGCAGCCTCCTATCTCTCACCCTCCTCCTCCATCACAACCTTTACCATTACCATGTTACTAGACCCCGCTCAAAGCAAAAGTTACCTTACCTCCACCTATCCCAATGATGGCCATGTATCATCCTCCTTCCTCTTCATCTTACACTGAAGACTTTCCACCTCTTCATAACCATACTGACCCTGTTATCCATGTGAAAACTACACCATATGTGGGCGTAGAAGCCTGGAAATCATCATCATCAGGAGGAAGGAACTGTGTCTCAACAGTACCATCTTTATGTTTGATGAATACTGGTCTGGTTGAACTGACTGGTTCTTTTTTCTGGTGAAAATGCATGTTTTCTCTCACTATGGTGATTTTTGTTGTCTTTCAAAAAAAAAGAAGTGTCCATTTGTAATATGTATTTGTGTCATTTAATTTGTTACATACTATGCTTTATAGTTTGAACATTCATGCATGAACTCCAAATGCACTTTTTCCCATATTAATCATACTTCCCACACATTTTTCTTTGTCCTATACTTCAACCCCATAATATTTACCTAATTCCATTATGAAGTGTTTGACATTCTGTTGAGTATTAAAAATAAGTTAATATATAATTTTATTAAATTTAATTGACTGATTTTTTTAATTTAATTTTTAACACTATTTTTTTAAAAGAAGTATTTGAAATTGATGTTGGGTGTTTCAAAAGTATGTTTTGAAATTCATTTAATTGACTGATTTTTTTAATTTTTTATAAGCTATTTTTTTCAAACCCATTTTTGAAAAAAATGTTTATTTACTTGATTTTATCCAAAAACAGTTTTTAAAACTAAAAAAAAATTAAAGATAAATTTTTTTAAAAAAGTCGTTTTCTCCGAGCACGATGCTAAATAGAGCTTACATAAAACAAATGCAGAAAATAAATTAGGTGGCAGAGCCAGCCATAAAATAAAAAATAATTAAAGATAGAATTTTTATTTAACTAATATGAAATTTAAATTACAAAAGCATAAAACCTTACATAGGTATTTTAAAAACTGAGATACAATAAGGTAAGGTATGAGAGAATAGTATTTACATGCTTTGGTGTTTATGCTTATAAGGTAGAGAGAGAGCTTCTTAGAGAGAGAACAATCTTGCTAAATGCTTGGATGCCTCACAAATGAGAGAAGTCCTCCTTATATAGGCAACTTGAGGGTAAAATAGTCAACTTGAATAGTATCCAAGGGCATTTTTGGAATCTTAAATAGTATTGTTACAGTAGACACGTATTGTAACAGTGTTGTACAATAACTTGTAGCTTGGAGAGGTTGAATATTACTGACAGTTGAAAAAAAATGGGAACTAAGTAATGGCTAGAAACGTGGGAAGTGGAGCAGTTATAGAAAAAATAGAGAATATGGAATCTTTACCAACAATTATTTTTTTGGTCTTGATGCTATAAAAAGAGCAAGCTACACAACAGATCATTACCAACCAACCAACCAACTCAACAATCAATAACACTCAGCAAATTATTCAATTTCAATCAATTTCTAGCAAATTTCATTTCAGCATCAGTTTTGTTATAGATTTAGTTCTAATTATTTCAGTTTTACTGTAATTCATCAGTGTCATTTCCATCGGTAAATTATTTTCTTTAAGCATTCTCTATATTTAAAGTTTATTATCTTTAAAGTTTTTATATATTCACTGACTTACATTCCATTACTGACAATATTTTATTTAACATTTCAATTTTAATAGCAATCAAATTTATGTGTACTCTCAAAAAAAATTTAGAAATCTATTTTCATTTGATTAGGAATTAAGGTGCAATTTTTATTTTAATTTGGAAATACTTTAATTTCATGACATACTTACGTTCTAATATTTTTTGCAACGTAAAACATCTAATTGATGATAGTTAAAAAAACTTGATTAAATAATTTTTTATTACTTTTCATTTATAAGATATTTAGCATTTAATTCATAATAATTATTTGAATAAATTTTTAATTGATGGACTAAACTAAATCCATGCAAAATTGAAAATTAAGGCAATTAGTTAAATAAAATTTCAGGTGAAAGACTTAATTAGACAAATTTATAAAATTTAGAACCAAAAAATATATATATATTCCCATTTTTGGTCTTAAAGATGGTCTTACAAAGGTGATAATGAGTGTTAATTAAGTATAAGTGCCTCATATATGGTAATATACTGAATCTAGTTTGCCTCAACTAATTTTATTGATTTTCTAGTAGATAATAATATTAATTTTATGACCATAATTTTTATTAATTTGACTTTTCCCATATTCCCAGTTTGTGATTGTATATATAATCTGATAATCATAATTTTTATGTTGCTACCAACTTTTTCTTCAGTAAATGTAAAAAAAAAAAAGAATATTATAAATGTTTCCCTTAGCTTTATTTTTTGATATATTTTATAAAATATTAGTGGTAGTAGCATAAATTTTCTAAGCTAAAGCTCATAGTTCTAATCACCAAACTAGTATTATTAAATTAAAGCTTCTAACGCTAGCATAAATTTTATAATTCGCTATAGTTGTCATATTTGAATTTCATTTTTGAAATGATTTTGAAATGATGAACAGACATACTGCAACTATTATCAACTGTGAGATGCTTAATCAACAACCAAATGCTGGTATTTATCAATTTTATAACTTAATTTCTACTTTTTCATTAATCATTCTTTGCTAATTCATCGACTTTTATATTAATTACAGCAGAAATATAATTACTTTTATACTTTAACCCTATGTTTAAATTTGGAAAAGAAGATAACTTTCTAGCCCTGAATTATTATTATTATTATTATCTCTGGCGCTGATTAATTCTTCTAAAATCAATTAGTGATAGAAAAGGCGCACATTACTACAACGGCACTTTGAGCTTTGGCTCCACATATAATGTCTCGGTATCTAAGACTCCCAAAAAAAAAAAAAAGTGGCGCGCGTTACTATTAGCCTCATACTGAAGTAGCGGCCACGATATTCAGCTGTGACTTAGCCCCACACCTAAGCCGTCGTCACGGGACAGCTATTTAAAAAAATCAAATTGAATTAATTGTAATTTATAAAAATTAAATCGAATTAATTAATATTTAAAATTGAATCAAACTGAACAGAAATATTTCAGTTTTTCTATCCGGTTTGATTCGATTTTGTTAACTATTACTACTATATTTTATCAATTATAATAGATTAGAATCAAATACCATAACTTTATTAATTACAATAAAAATAAATTATCATAACTTTAGCAAACATAATATATAAGTTAAAGTTATAATTAAATAATATAACTATAAATTAAGATAAAATAGTATAAATTCTGATAAATTGATATAATCATTACTTAATCAACTACTATAATTATTACAAATTAAATTTAATTACCATAATTTTATGAATTATTATAAATTAAAATCAATTATCACAACTTTATAAATTAGTATAAATTAAAACTAATTATTATAACTTTATCAATTACTCCAAATTAAAATTAGTTAACATAAATTAAAATAAATTTTTACAGTTTATGATTTTATCCTACCATAAATCAAAATAAAATATTACAAATCATAATTTTTTATCTAAAAGTTATAATAAATCATTAAAAAATATATATATAAATAAAAATTTAGTCGGTTCGGTTTAATAGATTTTTAAACATTTAAAATTAAACCAAATAAACTGAATTTTAAGTAGAAAACCGAACAAATCAAACCGAAGAGCATTCAGTTCGGTTTCGCATACTCCTAGTATTAAGTATAGAAAGGAAAGAAAAGAAGAGCCAAAAAGAGAGAGCATTCTGTTCGATTTTGCACACTCCTAATATTAAGTAAGTATATAGGAAGGGGAGAAAAGAAGAGGAAAGAGGCAGAAAAAACTTCTAATGGTTAATGTATTTTCATAAAGAAATAAAAACAATATGCTTTTTTAAAAAAAAGTATATTTCCAGAATGAAGCTTTACACATTGGTTAAATTTTCCGTAATTCGATTTTTTAATACAAAAACTATATGCTTGCACAACGAGATCATGACAAAGGGTTAACAAAATAAATCGTATCAACCATTTTTAAAAGATTGGAATATGACACCCAAATATAATTTCAATAAAAACATATAACAGCTGAAAAATAAAATTTCTGGTAATGTGCCATGCTAATGTGATATCTTTTCCAGCTACCAGGTCACCTTTCATCATAACAAATTGGACTTGAATATCATACTGCAATATTTGTCAGATATGGAATAAATTGGCGAGTTAATATTAGTAATCACCAAACGAGAACTAACGCCTGTATTCCACCTCCGGCACTAAGCAGGTCCTGTTATTATTTCCTATCAACCGAAGCAAAAATCCATGAAATCATCTAAAGTTTACTTGATAGCAAAACCTAGAAGGCTCTGTAGTGGATGGCATCTGTCTAATCCTTTGAATACAGAAAATATTTGGTAAACACACAAAATATCCACAGGCTACGACAAGCATGTCCTAAAGCATGGGTAAAGAACCAATAAGGAAAATTCAAAAATTATATTTAAAAAAGAAAAGGTTCGAAAAATTCGTTCACATCACCGATTTGCGCAGTTGCTCAGCTCCATGAGCAAAGTGGCACCTATCCCCAAAAGTGCAAGATCCCTTAGCAAAATTTTCACAAATCTTAGTTTTAAAGTTGCTTCCCCCAAAAGAAGAAGCATGTCCAGCTGGGTGCTTGGTAGGAGGCCCACGTGCTGACGCTTGGCTAACATTCCCAATTAGCTCCCGCACCATTGCGCTTGCTTGATTGATTTGATCAAAACTACCTTCTAACTCAATATTCCTCAAGTTGGGTTCTGTCTCATGCTCTCTTATCGAAAGTTTTGCCCCTGTAAGCCGACAGATTTGTTTTGAGTTGACACCATTCTTACCAATTATGGCTCCGGCAAGTGATGCATCGATACTGATCTTAGCAGTCGCTGATGCCCCAAAGCTGGCGGAACCAATACCTTGGTGGGGAGGCTCCATTTGCCGACCCATCCTACTAGGAACAGGACCCATGGAGCGATGATCTTCATAGGATGGACCAGTAGGCTTCCCAAGCTCCCACTCTCCATGAGCAAAATGACATTTATCTCCAAACTTGCAACCTTCAGCTGTGTTGTACTTGTTGCATAGTCGAGACTTCAGAGCTGGGGGAGATGAGCCATCTGGAAAAGATGGTGGGGCTCCTGAACTTCTAGATGCTGGAGGAAGCACTGGGCCGCTACTGAGATTAAGCATCTGAGATACAGCTTTGAAGCCACCAGGAACATAGTGCAAGAAGTGACATCCCTCACCAAATGGACACCCCGAAGTACTGCAAAAATAAAGCATCCAAGACAAACACGGTGAGAAAATTCTTTGTGCAGACTGAGTTAAAATTACAAAAGATATCTGAGAAAATGAAATTTTAATTATCAGACTAGGATTGGAATACAACTTAGCTACACATTCAAAATAATAACAAAAATCTCTATCATTATCTATTTTCAACCCTGAAGAAAAATTTGGACACAGGATGGAATGCAAAGCTAAATTCCTTGGTAATAATAATTTTTATGGTAAACTTGCTTGCTCAAATCCCAAATAGTAATCTCAAAAATAGATGTATAACTCAGAAAAAGAGGAAAATTTTACACAAACAACAAGCTAACACAAAGCTGTATGTTTGAAAGCATTATTAAATCGTGGAAACACCTCTCAGGCAGAAACACTAACATGATAAAAATACACAAAAATCTTACAGTTTGAATATTTTAGTTAACAGAAAATGACCTAAGAATATAAAAGTCAGAAGTTAATTAGGAGATCAAAGTCATCCATGACTCTACCTTAAAAGGCAGAAAGCATGTTTTGCTTGCTGAAGTCTGAACTATAGCCTTAAGACTTCTATTATGTTCTATTGGGTCTCTAAACAATTCATACAGAGATTTGTGCGCATGTGAGAGAAAATTTCACTCAGAGATTTTGGAATCAATCATCCAATATGATTCACTAAGAAAATGCGACGAACAGTAAAAGACAAAGCATGCTTGTAACACCACTAAGACAGAAATAAGAAAAAAACAAAGCACTAGCCAACTAGTTTGAAAAGCCACTGGTTTACATGTCAAAAGAAAGTTGCAGTCAGTTCATTGAGGAACCAAGGCCATTGCATGACACATCTAGGGAACATTTTCCTTATCATTCACGCTAAATTAATAGGTATTCAATGAAATCAAAAGCAACTGTCCATAATATGTAGATCAGCATTTCATAACATTGTTCAAAGGATTGATCATCACCCCCAAAAATGGAAAATGAAATACCTATCTAATTTTAAATTCCTCATGAAAAAAGATCATCCAAATAAAATGCAGCACGATGAGACCAAGGCCATCAAACCAGGCAGCTAAGAATTTACTTTCCGTCCGCCTATAGCTTTTTTTTTCCAAAAAAATTTTCCAAATTTTATAGTTAGAACTAAAATATAATGTAGGAAGCTTATGAAAAACTGCGAAATAAAAACCATTGATAAAAAAAAATGAACTGTTTCTTTGTGTTAGCTGACCAAGAATCACATTTATTTAGATACACGTGACCTGGGAAATTTCAACTCTTGCGCTGAAGAGTTGCCCAAAGATGAAAAGGTTGCTACTCTTCAACGAACTGGACCAAGAATCATACTTATTTAGATACAAGGAAGAGATCTAGGAAATTCCAAATCTAGTGTTGACGACTTGTCTAAAGATGAAAAGATTGATACCACTTGTTCCCCTCATTTAGACTTTCTCTTCTGTCAGTTTATGTAATTATGTTTAGCATCTAGTTAAATTTCTTCTGATAGAATATTTTAAAAGTATCAATTAAAATAGATACACTAGATGAAAGTTAAATCTTATTACAGGAACAAAAGCAACACTCAAATTTGTATTTAAGAAAATAAAGACAATTAGTCTTTCCAACTTGTCTTTTGGAAACATGGCACTTTAATGGATGTTACTTTTGGAAATTTTTGGCATTTGTATTTGAACAGAAAGAAAATAGAAATATATCATCAAGTCATATTTGCTTTTGCTATTTGGTCTCTTAAAGTGCAAAACAGGTATCAAAAATCGAAAACCGTTAAAAAAAAAGTGCTTACATCTTTTATCAACTCGTAATTTTCTATGACAGGAAAACAACCAAATAGGCAAATACAAAACAGGAAAAAAGGATGAACACCAGAAGGGTTCTTGAATAATTCAATTTCTTTTCGTCCAAAACATGCAAATTTGAACAGTTCACAGAGGAAAGCGCGACTCAACAAGCAATTGAAACAAGTTGAACTAAACTATTACCAAATACAAAAAGATAAAGATAAAACAACAAATGGATACCAAAAACCCTCTTAAGTAATTCAATTTCTTTTCAACCAACACTTGCAAATTTGAGCAGTTTATAGAGAAAAGCACTACTTAACAAGCAATGAAAAAGAGTTAAAGTCAAATATTCTTCATATTGCTGCTGTTTGGAAAAAAGAGTACTTGATTGTTTCAAGATGGTCTTTCTACTGTCAAACTGCATAAATTTGGATCACCTGAGTGCAACAAATGTTGAATGTTTAAGCAAAATCATCATTTGAATACAAAAGCTAGTTTCAATTAGGTTTCTATTAGGCAGCAACTTATTAGAAATCAATTTGGTTATGCTTAAATCATTTACTTACTTGATACGAAAAATTTTTGTTTAAAATAAAAAATACATAACTCTCAGAAAGATAAAAACTACTAAAATGTTATCAAGTCTGAGATTTCGTCTGTGAAGATCTTCGAATTTCAGAAAACATTTACAGTCACCCAGAAGGAGACGGAGAGGTAATAAAATAAAATACCATCTAATTTTAAAAAATAACTTGCACTACGAGCAGACAAAATTTAAAAGAAATACATAATAGAATTGTGAACTACACATTTTTGCAAAAAAAAAAATAATAATAATAAATAAATAAAATTTGTTATCATCGTACAACAGGACAAATATATAATTATATCCAACAGAATATCCATACTAAATTAGGTACCTTTCTACTTGACAACATATCATGAGAATTAACATTGCAATTCCACATATTCTACCACTTCCTACAAATTCATAATCCTGAAGTACGCTGAACTTAATGTGAACCACTTATGTGCCTCACCAATTTCAATCACATTTTAATTTAGCATCCCATAATATAGATAATACATCCTAAATGTATATCAATTACCTATGTACCCTAAAAATTTCAATGCATCCAACACTGTGTCAAGTCTCATAACATAAGCAACAGTTTCATTTGTTTTGGTTGTCCAAATCACATCCTTTCAAAAACATGTATTATAGACATCTTTCCATGTTATCTGCAATGCAATAATCATAATTGCCAAGGAAATCAAATGACCAATAGAAGACATTAATTATCATAGTATAGACCATAGGACCACTCTAATTGCCAGCTGCTACAGCTATTAACAGAGGTTGAAATGTTCCAGAACAAACAAGCAATTAAACAATTAAAACGCCTATAGGGCAAATAAAATTCAAATTACTCAGCAAAGTAGAGTCAACTATTCAAATATTTTGGCATATAAATCAACTCAAACACCACTTTTCATGTTATGAAGCAAAGAAAAAAAAATACAAGTCTATTAAATGCACCAAATTACTAATGAAAATCAAATTGGCATCCCAGTTTCATCGAGCTGATTGTAAGACTTAAGGAAATTGATCAAGCCTGAAAAACATAATGCTCAAGAAAAAAAAAAAAAGCATCCCAATCACATACTATCACATCTCTCATGCTCAGAAACCAAAGGGCAGAAGGAAAAAGGAGTAATCCTTGAGAAGTTACATCTAATATATGACAACCTTCAGTTGCGAGAAACAAGAGTACCGCAAGAATTTATGCACCTTACGCAGCTTTGAATTTCTTCTTGATATAATTGCTAAAATCACAGGTTTGACTAATTTTCAAGCAACTAGCTGAAAACAGTCACAAAATTACTCTACATTAGTGCCTTCAAGTATGTGACTGGCAAGTTGTATTTCGCCCCAACAGCAAAGCTAGCGATTTATAACACCTTTCCAACCAGCTAAGGACTAAATACACACAATTTTCTGTTTGAGTGCCCCATATGATCCACACAAACATATACATAGTATTCTCATATTTACCTGATAACTTCTACATACATCACGCCTCTTATGATGAGATTATCAACCAAATTGTAAATAATGTAAGTTGGTCATGTTTTTCATCCTGCAAGACTTCTTTCAGTATACATATGTGCCAGCAAGTAGTTCAGCAAAACTACTTTTAGAATTCAACCCTTTTAGTTCACTTATCTGGATTAAGATTACAAGAAAACCTGTGCCAAAATTTTAACTTCACAATTCATAAGTCCAAAGCATACTGACTTTACTTGAAAAATTGAAGAAGCAAGCCTATTCTAAAAATTCATAAATATTAGAAATAGAAGGAACAGCATTTTATTTTAGATAGGTTAGGATTTGAACCTGAAAAACTTTGTGCATGGCTTCGATTTGCTTCCTATACCAGTTGAAAAGTTCTCCATTTCTGTTACAGAAAATTAATTAATTTCTCTCAGTTACGGTTTCGGTGAGTTGTTAACCTTTTGACTTTAAGATCTAACTTTAACTTGCAAACTCTTAATAATAAATGCCACTCATATTCTATGGAGTATAAATAATAAAATTTACAACTTTCATAGACATTGAAAAACTACCAAACCCCATTAGACAACTAGGAAGTTCAATGATGAGTTTAAAGCGATAGGACCACCAAATATTTATATAAACCTACACCCTCAGCTGTTTCCTTTGGAGGTAATTTAAAGGAAAGAAATTTTAGTTGTTCTACTTTCATACTTTCAATTCCGGATTAATGAAAAAAACCACCTAAAAAGTTTTCCTTTTATACTTCTGATTTCAAATAAATGAGAAAACCACCAGAAGAAAGTATGATACAGTAACTTCCGGAGCCAAATTGACTTTATTAGTCAATAAACTAAGATACAAAGAATTTAAACCCCATGATTTTTCCCTCTCTCATTTAAACAAACTTTTCATATCTTCAACCCTTTCTAAATGAATGAGAAAAATACATCTTAAATTATAAAAATGAAGGAAATCAAACAGACAAAAAACACAAGAACCAGATAAGACACATTAACAACCACAGTAGCACCTACTTCATTATCAATTCCATGCAAATGTGGGACAAAAGCTCCTACAACACTCATGTACATAGGCATATCACAACCTCAGAACCTCAACAAACCCAAACAATTCAATTGGCTTAAAACTTCAAAAAGTAATTTTGTTTACAACATTTATTTATGTACATAGATATAATACGTTTCTCTAAACAAAGAAACACTGAACCCTAAAAACTTCAACAAGTAACAGCGGACCCTAGAAACTTCAACTTTAACACTTTTCTAGTACTTCCTCAGCAACCAAACATAACCTAAAAAAAATGCTATCGTTGTCATCACCACTCCACAAAAAGCTAAGCCATTCTAATCCCACAGCCATAGAACAAAGAAAAGCACATAAATCCTGAAAATTCATACAATATAGAAACGAACCTTGCTTTGATTTCTTGAAACCGCCATTGCCATTCAAAGCAGAATGCCTGCCTCTCTTGCGACCGCTTCCATACTCCATTGTAAAATTTGAGATCCACCAAGCAAGTACAGTAGTAGAAACAAAAGAGAAGAGAGGAGAGAAGTAAAACTAGAAAATGAAAGAATGGAATAGGAAAAAGGAAAGGAGAACCGTAGATATGTAGAAAGCTCTAGGGTTTCGAAGAGAAGAGGCAGACGAAAGAGCGGGTTGTGAAATAGAAATGAAACAGAAGAAGCGGTTCAACATAAAATAATTGAATTTATATATGTGAGAGAGAGCGAGAGTTTATATATATTTAAAAAAAAAATTATAGGGAAAAAAAGTAAAAAGGAAAATAAATAAAAAGTACATAAAATAAGAGTTATTATATTAAAAAAAATAAGATTTATTTTACCTTATTATTTATTTCTCTTCCATTTCCAAGTGAAATATATTTTTTTATTTTATACTTTTATTATCTTTTTTATTTTCCTTTTATCCAAACACTGAGTTATAGTGTTTTCTTTTTATCAAATACTCATACTTTTAGAGTAGAGTTTTGTATGAACTTATAGCAGATTTTATTCAAAAATTCAAATTTGTTATTGAGAGTGGAAAAATTTTAAAATTATATTAGCAATAATTATTTCTATATCAAATAAACTTAAGTATATAATTTATTCTAAATATATTTTCAAGTTTATATTATTATTAATATGTTATAAGACATTTAAAAAATATATAAAAAAATGTGTTCCAAAAATTACTTTTAAATTGTAATTACTATTTACTATTTAGAGGTATTTGAGATTATTATTAGATATTAAAAAGATGAAAATTTTTTTATAAAATACTTTTTTCAAATATAATAATAAAAAATATTTGTAACTACTTTTACATAACAGCAAATTTAAATATGAAAAAAATTAAAAATATATTTTTTTTTCAAACACAATCATAAACATTACCTCCTTAGATCGTCTGGATCAAAATCAACTACTATTTCCTATTTCCAGTACTTTTGTAGATGGAACTTTTTGCTTTTAAAAAATTCTAACTTGTTTTCCTATCAACTCCACTATCTCTCTAGAAAAGTAATTTTTTTTTTTTGCCGTTATTGACATCAAACAACTTATTTATATTTTTTTAATTAATTTAATTTTTAAAATAAATGGTTATTCCGCGTATCTATATTTTTATTTATTTGTTTTATTTTTTATGATTTCGTCATTTGTTGCTGTATTTAGTTGTCATCTAATTACAATATTTTATTTTCATCGTATTGTTACGATATTTTTATATGTGAACGATTCAAATAGGCAAAACATTTTCAATCAAACATAAATAATAAATTATATTATAATCGTCAGTATAATCTAGAACTGAAATAATAGGTATTTTAGTCACTATAGTATTATTAAATTTACAAATTTTGAGCTGATTTATTATATTTTTAAACTAAGTATTGTAAAATTTTTTACCGTTTCATTTTGTATAGTTTTTAGAGGATTTATATTTTTTTCTATCAATATATTATTAGTTTAAATCAATGAAATTATTTTCATTGTAAAAAAAAAAAAAATACTTTGTAGATGAGATCAATTCAATTCAAGGCATGCAATTCAAACTGGAAATCACGTTTTTGCTGGGCCTGGAAACTCTAAATAGCTGCCGGGATCAAAAAGTACTCTACTCAGAATTAAACCCAGGAGTGTATTTGAAATTAAAAGAAAATTGGACCAGCATTTTGATTTTATAGTCAACAACCATAAAATTAATCAATTCCTCAAGCCCCAGTCATTTCAATAAGAGGTGAACAAAACTAAACTAAAATCGAAAACTGAATCAATTTTAATTCGATATAATCAGTTCGATTATTTCAATTCGGTTTAATAGTCACAAAACAGAAAAATCATACCAAGCATATATTATATATAAAATTTACTTTATATTAAAATATATAATATTTATATTTTAATATATTATATGTTATTTAATGTATTCATATTTAATACATTATATACTATTTAATTATATTATATATAAAACCGAATTAACCAAATCAAACCAATTTTTCCGGTTAGATTAAATTCAGTTTAAATTTTTAATTCAATTCAGTTCAATTTATAAATTTTAATAACTCAGTTTTCAGTTTGATTCGTTTTAAACCGATCCAACTGATTGCACACCCTTAATTTCAACATCAACAAACACATCATTGGTAGACAAATTTTATTCAGAGTGTTGGTCTTTTATCCTACCACGAATTCGTCTATTCTCTCCTCACCATAGCATTAGATCATCTTAAATCAGAATATTTTGTAAGTGAACTTCATAATATCCCGTTGCTTCTCGGCGTGATCTACCGATATATGCAGCATGATATATGATTTGATTACATTTTCATTCAACCTCCAAAGCAAAAACAAAATTACGGGCTCAATCTTGCAAACAGCTCCAGCTTTGACTAACATTTCCTCTCTGAAATGCAATTTTCTTCAAATGACCGAAGCGATGGGCAATAGAAATACAGCTTTGAACCCAGGGAAAAAAGCAGCCAGCTTGCTCAATAAAATTAGCGAATCAAGTATCTAGCTTGCTCGAAAGTCCAAGAAATGACACAACTTTTGCAGAAGCAACTCGTGTGTTCCGAAAAGAGGCTTGCCAGTAATAAGCCAATCCTTCTCAAGCAGACCTGCTTTGTCACCAGTAAGCATTTCATCATGGAAAGCAGATGTAATACAGTAAATTGAGGTCCTTAATACATCAGCCATTGCATATGCCTTAAAATACAAAGGGCCACTTCTCTTTTTAGCCACCACAACATCACGCCTTCCCATGTTTGGAGTAGCCCATTTAATACCCGCTGGCCCCATCAACTGATGAGGGTTCTGCAAGTTTGTCTTCTTTCCCATTAACGCTTCAACAGCTAGCAGGCAAGATAGAAGCGTCGAGACAACAGCAGCGTTGCTACCAGAGAGTTGAGCAACCCCAAATCTGTCCTCCGTATGTGAGCGCGCAGTTAAGATGGCAACTATCCTCGCACACCATGCACATTGCTGAAAAATTTGGCAAAAGCTTCAATTTGCTTAAAGTACAAGTTATATTAGTTGGTTAGGCTTTTTGTATCACAAAGCAAGTGCAGTAGAAGAATTTATCAGTAAGCTACTCGAGGCTGTTCCAAAGTTCAATTTGCGTTGATAACATGCTGAAAACATCATCAGAAGGCCAGACATGCTAAAATAAACAGCAATTCTTTTTACTCTTTGTTCCTCACAACACTAGAACTTGCCCTTAGCATATACCAGCATCATTTTAGCAGTGAATCGAAAAATCAGAAAGGGGTATGTTGAGCCATTATGACCAAATGACTTGATTAAGCCATTATAACCAAATAAATAAAGCAATTTCCAGCAAAACCAAAGGAGAATTATGATGCAGTAAGATTCCAATATGACACGCAAACTAACACAGACCAGAGACAACAAAAAGCACTCAACCTTAGAGTTAAAAGTTAGTAATATGAGATAATATGAGGAAAAAAAATTATTATATGGAGTAATATAAGAATCTGAGCAAATATTTTTAGGTACAAGTCCAATTTGGGATTAGGGCAAGAAAATCAATATACATATACTATATACATGGAGGACCAACTTGGAAGCCTATTAGTCATTAGTTTACAGAGTAACAAAATAATATGAATGCAAGCATATCCTGGATAAATTTTTTTCCAAATTTACAAAGAGATGTTAGGTAGTGACGAGAGATGGCAGGCGATAGAGAAGAAAGGAAAGGTGAGGAGTGGGAGAAAATGGGGAAATAAATGTGGGTCCCACTTTTTAATTTTTAAGTGTGAAGTAAGACCTACCATTACAGGAATCAATATAAAAAGCTTCAAAATGGTCCAATTTGAAACACCTCCCCCCCCCAAAAAAAAAACTTTATATGTCATCTTAGGTTTAGTTCAAGGGTTAACTTACACCTTTGGTCATGATAAATACTTGGTAAGTTAAATGTTGTCAGATTGTAAAGCACAGAAATCACAAGCCATACAGCATAAAGCATGATAATGCAGGAAGAATGAACAGGAGACCAAAACTTTAGTAGAAAACAATGATTAACCATAGGAAAAAAAAATGCAGCCTAACACCAGTAGGTTCTTACAAATCAGTGTGAAAAAACCATGAATTTCAAGTGTTTGAAATTAACAGCTTATCACTTGACTTCTTTAAATTAGATAAGATGATGCACTAAAACTGCTAATCACAGAAGATTAGCACTCTAATTACCCTTATATCCCATAAAGACCAAGACTTAACACTCTCCAAAGAAGAAATGAAATTCAAAAGAGGTGTGCCCAACATGAAGAATGTTGCACTAAAGACAGTGAATGAAGCTCAAGAGTACTAGGCTCTTATTCCTTGAAGCAAAATTGAAGATGACATTTTTGGAAAAGCATATCTCTGTATATCCAAGAGTTTTATGTTTATTCAAATGGGTATTAGAGAGGAATATTTTAAAATTTCAATGCCATACATGTTTTCATGAGATGCTAAATCTTAGATGTAAGTAAGTGCCTTTTTCTTTTAGCTCTTTATCTCTTTCTCATTTTAAAAAGTCATCTGTTATCTTCTATTTTCCTTCTGAATCTCACATGTCAGATATCAATTTTGAGTATATTTTTTCCTTTATGTTTTTCCTTGTTTGAAATATTTAGTTATGTTTCCTTTTCTGTTTAATCCCTTATTATTTTGGACAAATTTTTTCTCCTATTCTTTACGAGATATTGTTTCCCTATTCTTTAGGAAACATATGCTCCAATTTTTTAGGGGGTATTCTTTCCTTGAATATATTTAGACTAATCTATATATTAGGGTTGAGGAGTGATAGCTACCTTATCCATATTACTTTTCCTATTATCTTTTACATCTTTTGAGTGGCACACACCCCTATTTTTTTTCTCATATGAGTCCCACAGCATTAAAAGTGGAGGTAAGTGTCATTCAAATGATGGAGAATATAATAAAAAAATAGTGGCATAAACCATCTCTAGCCCCCTGTATTTGTCCATTTTTCCCAGTTCACCCTCTTGATCGGTTTTTGACACCGGTTGTCTTCTGAAATCTATTTTTGGTCCAATTTGCCCCGTGTGAAATTTTAAAAACGTAACATTTTGCCCCCTCGAGCTGATGTGGCAGTCAGAATTTGATTTTACAAGTGATTCATGTCAGCATGAGGAGGCAAAATGTTGCGTTTTTAAAATTTCACAGGGGGCAAATTAGACCAGAAATGGATTTCAATGGATAACTGGTGCCAAAAATCAATCAAGGGGGTTAACTGAGAAAAATTAACAAATACAGGGAGCTGGGGTTGGGTTTGGCCAAAAATAATATAGAGAAAGTATTTAACATTTCTCAAAAGGGTTTTAGTCTCTTATTATTAATACACCATTTAGAATTTATTTGTTCTTCACAATGGAGCTCTTTATTCAACTTTTCTTAGCTTACAAAATACACTACCATGGACTTACTAGATCAGACATCCAAGTATTAGCATCTGCCTACTTAGGATTAGTAGAGACTTAGTTTATTGCATTATTCCTGCATTGCCAATTTGGAAAGCACATATCTCCAGATATTATCAAAAAGGGTATGCTGCATCAGATGACAAGTTCCCCAACCTAGCTACATATGGAAGTTAAAATAAACGATAACGGATCTCAAACTAGAAGACTAAAGTACCTAAGATATTGGCTCTGATATTTATGTCAAATGATTCATTTAAGTCAAGATGATGTAACATGGACTGAAACACTCCAAATCCAAATACATGAACAGACTCATCATTGATTTTCATACCTGAAAGTTGTTCAGGGGTTCATAATACTTTGAGTCCAGTTGCAATTCAGTCTGCAACTGTAATTGATAGGATGGTTGATAAGCTTTGTCAACAAGATTAGTTTCAAAGCCTTCACTTAAGGTAGATGCTAGCTGCTCCAGAGGCCTCAAGCATACAGCTACAACTCTTTTGTAAGTCTCACCAGTTTCTTCAAAAAATGCAGCTCGCCGCCAAGTATCGACATTATTCTCACAGGCCATACAAAGATCAAGATACGCAAGATGTTGTGGAAGAGAACCTGGGTTGCTCTCCTCCAAAGCTGCAAGGAGAGGCTCACTGGGGTTTGTTTCAGCTGCTGCTGATCCTTTTGGTGGTGCAAAAATGAACCTTTTCGTATTTAGCACCTTCACAACAACATCAAGATGTCAAAACTAGAGAAACTTTTTCAGGGAAGGATCAATACTACACATGATTATTATAAAGCACAACAAACAGATGTTATATCATATATGGACGGAAGCACTGAAAGTTTCAAATCAAGCAAAGCAGAAGTGACAGAATGTACCAATAAATTTGAGGGATCATAACATATTGGATATAGATGATAAACCAGGTAATAGTTCTAGCAATCAAAGGGGCCATGGAAAATACTATAGAATACAGACAGATAGCTGCTGTATATTAACATAAAATGAGTCTACATATAAAGTATAAAAATCATTAATAGCAAGATGCATTCGTCTACACAGAGAGAGAGAGAGAGATAATAGAGAACAATGCATATTGCTATAGATCAATTATATGCTTATATATGTATATATTCATATTTAAGAAACTAAACCTCCTTGATATTCTGAATTGATTTTGTCAAAAAATGCAAAATATCATAGACCATGTAGAACCATGACGTATCTATTAACTATTCACTCCATCCAAGTACCAAATAAAATGAACAGTTTCTGGATTTCCCATCGTTAAGAAAACCTAAAATGACACAGAAAAAAATGGCATCCAGTTTTCTACATTGAGAGCATTGGCTACCGTTTGTTTCTTTAATGTGTTCTCATTCACAAACTTACTGACAATGGATGGAAAAAAAACAGATAGATGTCAAATCACATACTTGCATCCTACACCGCATGCAAAACAAATACTTTAAGTTTCTCAAAAATGCGAAGGATTTGTAAAGCAACAACTAGAGCTGGCAACATGATTAAACGACACGTACTTAAACGGATATAAGTTTAAGCTTAACGGATATGGATCATAATTGTGTCAACACGATTAAGACACGAAAAAACTCATGTCATAAACGGATTTTACCTGCTTAACCTATTAAGACACGATTAAACACAATTATAATATTTTAAATATTTATATATAATAAATTTATAATAAATTATGTTAAAATTAATTGTATTAGTATATTTTATATATAAATAAATATTGTATAGCATTATTTGTATAATTATATTAAAATTCATGTATAATTGTGTCTCATGTCGTGTATGTATATATATATGTAGACACGTTTAGTTGATCGCGTCAAATAGTTTCGTGTAGTATAACGAATACACAAAACACGACGCAATTAGACAAAATACGAAGTACAACACAATACAAAATAAGACATGACACAAAATAAAACACGATACGAAATAAGACACGACAAGCATTGTCAGCTCTAGCAACAGCGACAGCATATGAAACAAGAATAACGATACAACTAAATATGCCAAAGAACCAACCTGATGTAAATCGTGGCTTAATTCCCAACAGAGGAACACAGAAAAGTTGCCACAGTAAAGGAGGATTTGCTCAGTGATAAACTTCCTTATTGTCACATAACTCTTGAAGTCATTTGGAAGGAACACTAACAGCACTGCTGAAAATAGGTAAGCTAAAGTGGAAAGCTTGAAAGCTTGTCTAATAGCCGAAGGTAGTTTCATCTTGAAGCTGAAGAAAGGAGGACGCTGTTTACAAATAAATAATTAAATAAATCAGTGATGACGACTTTCATAACTTAAAGGTGAAGAACCGATAGATTAGAATGATTAAACTACAGCTGAAACAAATAAATTAAAGAAGAAAGAAAATTATGACTTAAACAACAAACCAGATATCAACAGTCAACATGGACAAGTTTGGCCCACAATAAATTACAAGTCACATGCTAATCCACAGTCAATTAACTTCTTATAAACACATTCAATGTAGTACCTAGCACTTCATGATTGGAATTCTCTGAAAACCCCAATAAACAATATACTGATAGAGTGAATTAGTGATAGAGGTCCAAACTGACCTAATAGAACCTTTAAATAGAAAATAATAATTGCAGCTGTGAGTTTGCATTTCATGGCTTGGAGGGGGAGGCTCTAGTTTCCATGTTGCACAAACTTGAAAAGACCAACTAAATCATCAAGCACATTGATCCTAGAACAAGGGAATGCTGGATTAAACACTAAGTACATAGGAAAGAATCTTAAGCTAAAGCTCATTTCAACATAAGGTTGCAGCCAACAATTATAACAAAAGTTTGTCAGATCTCAGCCATCCTTAAGTTTATCTCAACACAATGCGAACTCAGTGATAAAATGAATGGAATAAATTAGAGAGGGAGGTTAGAGAATATGGAAGGTTTGACTTTCCATTTTGAAATAGTGACACGTCAGTATAATAGCAAGGAAAAAGTATTGAGTGAGAGTGGCTCTAATTTGGAAACTAAGGATTAATAATAAACCAATCCCATCAGCTATTTCACAATTTTGCTTTGCAATCTCATTTTTTAACAGATGAAAAGGAGAGTTATGAGACAGGTTTCTCAGCCCTAGATCATTCTGAAGGCATAGGTTTACACGGAAGGAGAAATTGGGCCTTCAGACCAACCCCAACTAGTTTGAGATTAAGGCTGACTTGAGCAAGTATCTCATACATAATTCTGCATTGAGTACAGGTCCATTTGGAATTGAGTTTGAGAAAAGCACTTTTTGGAAAAATTTGTGTATTTTTAAGTTTTTTGAGTTTTGAAAACTGCTTTGGATAGAAATACATAAATAGATATTTTGATAGAAACACATAAATAGATATTTTTTCCAAAACATGTTTGAAAAAGACAATTTATAAAAAATAAAAAAAATCAGTAAATTAATTAAAAAAATTCAAACCCCTTATGTCTTTTGAAACAATCTAAGAGCAATCTCAAACACCCCTTACGTCTAACTTGCGTCTAACTCAGACTTATGCATTAACACGCATATATAGAGAACAAGAGCGAATAATATGCATTCAAATTTAAAGACAAAATTATAAGTTTTCTAACAGTGTCATTTTTTGTCCTTCTAAAAGTTCTGATCAATTATTGGATTTAAGATTTCAAATAAAGCTCAAAATATAAAGAATTTTTATAGCTATAAGGTGATAACAATGTCAGTGACGATAGCAACCAGAATCACAGTAGACAGAATTTAGCAACTCGGAAACAGGGGAAATTACTGAATCGGTGGGAATAAGCAAGAATGATATCAAAACAAGAAAATGTAACAGCACACAAGTAAAAAAGATATACGTCTATAAAGACCAGGGAAAAAAAAAGGTTTACCTGAATAATGGGGAAGTCCAAAATCCATCGCCGCTTATAAATATAGAACAAAACATAAAGTAGACCAGAAACAAAACCCCTAAACCCATCACAGCTGCCGTTATCCCAGCCACACAAACATATCACTGAAAGGAATCCAGAGATGGAGGTGGCGAGCCCAAACAAGAGGAATTTAAGAGAAAGGGAAGCACGGCGGCGGAAATCAAGGGAAGAGAAGGAATCGCCGGAGACAAAAAGGAAACGGAGGAAGGCGGAGGCGAGCTGGAAGGGGGAAGCAGGGGAAGAGGGTTTAGGAGAGGAAAGTAAAGAGAGAGAAGCAGAGAAGAACAACTGAGAGAGGTGAAAAATTAAAAAAGCAAAAAGGGAGAAGAGAAATGATGGAGTGAGAGGTGAGAGAAGCAAGATTTTGAAGAAGATGAAGACGAAAGTAGAGGTAATAGACTGCCATATTAGAAACCCCAGAAATCGATTCTTAACCACCACTTCTGGCGGCGGCGGCGGGGGCGATGAAGACATTTTTGAGGTTTTTGGTTGCACTCAGGAGGAGGAAGGAATAGAGGGTTTTAAGCTTTGGGTTTGGGGCAGTATAGAAGCGGGAATATAATTATATCAACCGAAGGATCAGACAGTAGTCGATGAGTCAATACCAACCCGTACTGGCTCTGGCCCTGGCCCTAGTGGTCGGATTCAGGGGCAGTAGCAAGGAGGAAACGATGTCGTTTCGTTTGCTGTGTTAAGTGAGAGTTTAAGGGCAGCAAGGTAATTGCGTGGCACTGGACATTAAAAAGTAAAATGGGGTGTTTGGTATTGATTTTAATTATTTTTTAAAAATTATTTTTGAATATAAATAAGTTAATAAATATTTTTTTATTTGAAAAAAATTATTTATAAAAAATTTAAAAAATCAGTTAATTAATTTAAAATTTTTTAAAATTTGTTTTTAGAATATTTACCAATAATTTCAAATACTTTTTAATTAAAATGGATTTTAAAGAATAGTAATAAATGCTATACCTTTACGATTAGGAATTTTTGATGTGAATCATAAATAAAATTTAATCCAATTCAAAATTAGTATATTTAATATTTTTTTCATTTAATTCAATTTATGAATATATAAAAAAATTTTACAATTTAAATTTTTTTTTTTTCAAAATTAGCTGCATTTTTATTTTTTCATTTTTTTCAAATTTATTTTCACTTTTACCAAAATTTTCAACTATACTTTTCTTTTTATCAATTTTAGAATTCGATTCCATTGTTGAATGCGTTTTCTCTCAACTTGAAACACGAGCTTTTGGTACTTTTTACCAGTCCTATCATCATGTCGACGAACCTTGGAGGTTTTCCGGAGGAGACGGCTTGTGCTTCTAATCCGATACGAGAAATCGAAAAAAAATTAAACGACGCGGCCGCGAGATGAGCAGCGAGCACGACCAACCTACTACGAGCAGCCATGGAGAAAGATTCGACATTGTTTTGGGTTTTAATTAGGTTGAATTGGAAGATAAACAAAATTATTGATCAGTTACTGCGAACTTAAATAGGAAAAAGCGTTAATAAGCTTTTATTTGCTGTTGAGTATTGTGCTCTGTGGAAACTGGAAAACAGCTGGAGATTGGAGGGTGTGTTGTTGAGGGAATCTGAAGAATAAATAAATATTGCTTTGATGCTAATGGTTCAATACTTCAATCTGACTTGTAAGTCTATTTATCTACTATAGAATAGAATTTCGTCCAAAAACAAAAAGATTTTTGCATTCACATTTTTAAGAGCTAGGTTCGTGAATTAGTGAATTAATTAGTTCTTTTTATTTTTTATTTTTAAAAAAAAATCAATAAGGTATTTGAGTGTGTATATTCTTTTTTTTTTAATTCTTAATATATATATAATGTATCTCCAAAATATATTAAAAATATTTTATTGCAATTTTCAAAAGTATATTTGCATGGAATTTTTAAAGAAATTTTGAAATATATCCAAAATATCTTTAAAATATACTGAAAATATTCTTATGGAATTTTCAAAAATATACCAAAATCTTAAAGAATTCCTAATGTATACCCGATATATTCCTATGGAATTCGCAAAGATATATCCAAGATGTATTCAAAATATTCCTAGAAAATTCCTTCAAGGGAATTCTCAAGGTATATCCAAAGTATCCCCACGATATACCCAAAGTATCCCCAATGTATACTCAAGATATTCCGGACATATTTTTAAGGAATTTTTAAAGTATCCCCAAGGTATACCCAAAGTATTCCGAAAGGTATACCAAATTGTTTGTTTCAGATTTTTATGTGTTTTGAATTTTAATTGAATTATATTTTTCTCATTTGATGATTTAATTGTTCTTATTCTTGTTATTTTGTTGTTTTTTTGGTAAAAATTGAACCAAGATATGCTGAAAATATACCGAAAGCATGCTAAAAATATACCATATGAGCATTTATTTTTGGGTGATTTTGAGATTTAAGTACTGTTGTAATTTTAGAAACTTGTTTTCAGTAAAATTGAAAAAAACTTTGAAGGCCGATAAAAATACAAATAGGTACCCGTTTTTTGTATTTATGTAAAATTCCCAATATACAAAATCAATCCAATCTAAATCACAATTGTAGATTATATTGTATCTGTTTGCGGTTTAATTTTATATATTTTTTACTTTTATTTAATAATGATAATAATATCTCCCAATTTATAATATTCCAAAAACTTTTAATTCACTATATAAATTAATTAATATTAGGCTATATAATAAAAATTACAATAGAAATTTCAATTACTTTTTTTTAAGTATTTTCAATTGTATATGGAATATATTTTTTAAATAATAAAAAATGCATTACAACACTAGATTACCATAAAAATTATTAATAATTATGTTGTTTGATTAATTCAATCATGTTATTTATCCTTTAATAATATCGTTAAGGAAAAGAATATATGTGGTTGCTAAAAAATTATACTGTAAACCAATTGTAGTAGAATTAATTTAATTAATAGAAAAATAATAATTAATGTAGTTAAAATAAATTTCAATTGTTAATAAAAAATTGAAAATAAATTGTACATAGTTGAATTAGATACATACAATTGTATAATCTTAATATATTACAATTATTTTTTATAACAAATCATTTAATATAATTAAAATAAAAAACTAAATAGGTTGATTTATTATTTAAATTAGTTTACAAAATCCTATATTAATATATAATTTAGATTTATTACATAATAAAATTAAAATAAATTATAAATGCTAAAAAATATGATTGGTAATAAAAGAAATTAGAGCAAAAAATGAAACTAGCAATATATATGGGTGTTAATAAACTGCTCAGCTATTCAAATCGAACAAATCCAAACCAAACCGCGATCAAATAACGATTTTAAAAATGTAGTTAATTGAGTTGATTTATATTTTTTTAAATCCGGATTTTGTAGATTGAATTTTTTATATTTCAATCCCAATATATATATATATATATATATATATATATAGTTTCATTTTTGGAATTTATTTTTTTTATAATTACCTATTTTATTTTTTAATATTTATAATTTGTTTAAATTTTATTATGCAATAAATCTAATTTATATATTAATATATAATTTAGTAAACTCATTTAAGTGTAATCTATTATAAAATAATCTAATTTATAATAAATGTATCATAATTATATAATAAATCAATCTATTTAGTTATTTATTTTAATTATATTAAATAATTTTTTATCAAAATAATTGTATCTAATTCAACTATATACAATTTATTTTTTAATTTCTTATTAACCGTTGAAAGCTATTTTTAACTACATTCATTTTTTTTTTTGTTAATTAAATTACTTCAACTACAACCATTTAGGGTATAATCTTTTAGCAACCATATATATTCTTTTCCTAACTTTATTATTAGAGGATTGATAAAAGAAATCATATGAATAATTGTAGTGAATTAATCAAACACCATAATTAAAGTTATTAATAATTTTTATACTAATCTAGTATTGTAAGGTACTTTTTATTATTTAAAAGATATATTTCATATAAAATATAAAATACTTAAAAAAATAATTAAAATTTCTATTGTAATTTTTATAATATGTCTTGAAATTAAATAGTTTATTTAGTGAAATTAAAGTTTTTGGGATATTATAGATATTTGTGTGAAAATATTATCATTATCAAATAAAAGTAAGAAGTATATAAAATTAAACCACAAACCAATACAATCCAATCCGCAATTGTGGTTTGAATTGATTTTTGTATATTTGTGGATTAAATCGGATGGAAAAATTTTCAATCCACAAACTACGGATGACACTAAATAATATGCGAACGCTCATATATATATATATATATTGAAATATAAAAAATTAAATCAAATTCATAAAATACGGTTAGAAAAAAATACAAAACAAATCAATCCACTATATTTTAAAACCATGGTTTGAATGAGAATTGGTTCGGTTTGGAAGGATTGAGTAGTTTATGAACACCCCTATTTTCTAGTATAAGAAAGATAAATTTTCGCTGGTTACCAATTTTTAACTTTTCTTTTTAAAAATACCGGCATTTTTTTCTCTTTTCATTTTTACAAAAATTAATTTTTTTATGCCTACTTTTTTCTTCAATTGTTTGCTCTTCATCTTTCTCTTTCTCTCTGTTACCCTATATGAGATATCACTGCGATAACAATGTTCATAATGTATTTTGATATGGAAGAAGCTGCTGCAACTGCAATGACAACGATATCCTACTATTGGAATGATATTCGACGACAACAACAATGACATCGGTGTTTGTTGTAGTTAGATTGGAGAATATGTTGGATTTGATGAATTTATGATAATGATGTTGTAATTATATATTTTTTTGTTGAATTGAATCTGATGCTTAATGTGAATATGAATTGACCGTATTAGTTTGAGAATTTTTTGTAATTTTTAATTTTAGATTAAATTTTATTATCTTCTTCTTCTTTATTCTTTCTTTTTTTTTGGTAAAAATTAATAAAGTATTCCCAAGGTATACCCGAGGTATACATATATAATTTCCAAAGGTATTCCCAAGGTATTTCCAAGGAATTCCTTACAAGAAATTCTTAAAAAAAAAAAGTTTTAAGGTATACCCAAGATATTCTCAAGATATTCCTAATTAAAACCGAAAGTATTATCAGGGTATTCTTGAGATATACCTCAAGACTATATAATGAACTATACGAATCTTGTTTAATAGTCCACAATGAATAAACAAACACATTAAATAATTTATTAATTATTCATTTCTTCTTCACTATCCAAACCACTTCCAATTATTACGAAATTCGAACCACAACTAGTTTTCCACCTTATCATCACTCTAGTGATATTAGTTTTCTAAAATCTAACCAGATTTACGATAACAATAAGAAGAAAATCGGGTGTTAGGTTGCGCTCTCCATTTCTTCTATATTTCTGATTTTCTTTTTCAAATCTAACCCCGAAAATGGATTTAGAGAGTCAAAAAAACTTTAGTCTAAATAGTTTAAACTCTAGAAACTAACGTTTGAGGGCTGATCGGTTAACCATTCATTCGCCTTAAGTTGTCATAGAATCTTATAGCTCTAGATGTTTTTGGTAACTTTCAAGCCACGAAACTTGTATTTTTGGACTCTTCACATCCTAAGGAATCTGTTGGCATCCTCCAATTATCATTCCACCATCGTCAGAAATTTTCCAGCCAATGGGAAAAGTCTGCTGACATATGATCTACATATAACTAATATATAATATTTTCAGTATAAATAAATTAGAATTGCATCAACTATTATAACTTGATTATACGCAGGTTCTATATCAATTATATATATAAATAGATATAATTCATATATATTCAACATATAATAAACACATAATACATTATTATTATTATTATTATTATATATTGTGTTATATATATAATAATATTTTTATATTTCAAAAGATTTATTATTATTATTATTAAATTAAAAGAAGTGTCAAGTGGTACATGTATTAGGTATTGGTTTCTATGCTATGCAATTTATTTAATTATCGGAGACTAATTAGTTTGAGGTATAAAATTGCAAAAATAAAAATTTGGATGAAACTTTAACTATAAAGGATAAAAGTTAGGGTGATTCATTGATAGAAAATAAAAAAAATCAAGGGCCAAAAATAATAATTGCCAATTAACTTATATTAAACATATCATTGTTGTCCAACCAACCAATGCATATCAAGCTTTGTGCCCAATTAATTTAATCAACTAAACTAAGTATAAAAAGGTGGATGGCTATCTTTCTCCATTTTCTACCAAAATTCTACAACTTTTTAAAGATATTTCCTTTCTATTTTCTTAGCCCAACCCGAACCACACTCCTCTTTAAATCTACATGCATACAACGATTTTGAAGTGAAATTATGTGATGATGGATGGAAATCCATGGGATTGTAGGAAATCAATTTCAAGTGAAGCAAAAAGAAAGAAATCAAGGCAAAAAGAAGAAATTGCTTTAGTCATGACTGATTTTTAAAAGGAAAGGGAATTTTTTGGAAAGCTAATTGAAGAAGAAGATAAATCAAGCAAGAAAAAAGAAATTTTTGTAGCTTGAAGAAGAAAGGCATGCACATTCCACCATGGAGAAAAGTCAAGTACCTCAAAGTAAAATAAACACGGACTTGCTGAGTCCTTACAAGCGTGAGGATATGTGGAGGATGCACATGCATATGAAGACTACATAAGCGTGACAAGTTTGGGTAAAAACGAAAGTGATAATTGTAAAAATATAAAAACATGGAAGTAGAGCTAACAATTCGTGTCGTGTCAAGTATAAACGTATTGTGTCAAGTATAAACGTATTGTGTCACTATTTGTGTCATGCAATCGTTTAACCATTTATAAATTTGTATACTTAAATGTATATATGTGCTATTTAAATATATTGTTTCATGTCACATAATTGTTTAAACGTATGTTTCACATCGTATAATCATTTAAACGTGTTGTTTCGTAATGTATAAAATTTATTAAATATTTTATATATTTTTAAACATATCTATTCATATCATAAATATATTAGGTGTGTTCGTATCGTATCATAAAAAAGTCCATATTATATTGTGTCGTATAAAAAATTATCAGCTCTACATGGAAGAGACTTTTGTAAATAGAAACAAACACGGAATTTAGGGAAAAATCCTTTAAAAACGGAGTTTGGGGTAATTATCTTTAAGAAATCCCACTAAATATTTAAAGTCGAAAATTTACCATTTTTATCATGAAATTTTTTTATTTAGATTTAGTCTACCGCATTCTTTATATATTAACTTAATCACTTTGTTGGAAAAATTGTAATTATGAGTCATTTTGAGAGGGTAATTCGGATGGGTCCCACAACTCAATTTGGGAGAAAGACCTGGATATGTGTCCCTTGACATGAGAAATATGAGTTATTGTATTCATATGCTCAAAATGGAGAATGTGTGAATAGAAATTAAAGCTCAAAGTAAACTCCTTGTTAAGAAGATATAAAAAGGAAAAATTAGAGTTGTTTGTCCCACATCACTAAAATGTGAAGTTATACTTGTGTTTATATATTAAGATGCATTCTTATATGGGTAAGAAAGTAACATGGAATGCTCTCTCTCACGTGCTCAGAGGCAAGGGGGTGCAAATCCATGGTCCGGGATAGGTCAATGCGTGGGTGCGCGACCTACATATACGAATATCGGCCCAAAATCTCATGGTCCATACCAAGTCCAATTTTTACATTTTTTTTTTAATTTCTAGAAATTGAAGCAATACTTCCGTGTTGATCCACACCGCTAATGATCTGGCACGCCCCGTGTGAATCCACGCGGTCGTATCATTGTGCTACAGTATGTGCATGGCTAATCCATACTCTCGTGTTGATCTACATGCTTGTGCAGATTGTATTTCAGATTAATCTTTTAAGCTTATTTTCTTTTGAAATTTCATTTTCTAATGTTTCAAAGATTAATTTCACCATCATTTGAGAGTTATAAAGGCATTATTGGCAGCTTTTAAAAGAGATTAATTACAATTAATCTCATGTCTCCTCCATGTAGTATAAATAGGAGTTTTTAGCTTATGTTAGAAAAGTTTTTTGAGAGTTGAGTTTGATTCTTGTTAGCTTCTTCCTTTTCTTCTTCTTCTCAAGTGATGGAAAGTGTGACAAATACTCAGTTCACTGTAAGTAGCTGTTGTATGTTTAACAACTACTTAAGATCTGTTGTATCCTAAGAGATAAACGCCAGTTATCCTAAACACCAGTGGTAAAAGGTGAATTTGTCTTAAGGACACTGTGTGGAACATAAGCCTCAGATTTGGTCCTCATTTCTTTTGTCCTTTTATTTGAATATTGAATAAACAATTTCTCCTTATTGTTTTCCTAACAATTTTAAGACAAATTTGTATTGTTAATTCATTATTCCGATTTATTAATTCTTGGAATTAATATTATTTGTTTGTTATTTCAGTAAAATGGAGAACACGATAACTGCTACCAATGTTCAAGATGGTTCTCAGCCATTGGCTTCTGTTGCTCTGGTTCTCTCCCCGGTTGTGCTTGTAACGGTACCTGTGAACCATTGAGAGAAACCTTAAAAATTTAATGGATTGAATTTCAAGAGGTAGCAGTAGAAAATGTTGTTTCACCTGACTACCTTGAACCTTGCACGGTTCTTAGCTGAGGACGCTCCTACTCTTAAAGAGAATGAGCAGGATGTCCAAACAAGGATATCCTATAACAGTTGGCATCATTCCGATTTCTTGTATAGGAATTATGTCATAAATAGGCTACATGATTCATTATACAATACGTATAGTGGAATCAAGACTGCTAAACAGTTGTAGGAATCATTAGATTGGAAATATAAATCTGAGGATGCTGGCGCTAAGAAATTTATAGTGGGACATTTCCTAAACTATAAAATGATGGATTCCAAGACTGTGGTAAGTCAAGTTCAAGATCTTCAAATTATTCTTCATGATATTCATGCTGAAGGAATGAACTTAAGTGAAACCTTTCAAGTGGTTGTTATGATTTCAAAATTACCCCTTGGCTAGAAGGATTTCAAATATTACCTTAAGCATAAGCGAAAGGAAATGAATATTGAAGAGCTAATTGTCATACTTTGAATTGAAGAAGACAATTGAGGCTCAGAAAGGAGGGGGTTGAATTCTTTTGAGGCTAAGGTAAATACTGTTGAACATAGACAAAATTCCAAAAAAAAGAAATTCAAGGAGCCTAAAATGGGTCCCAAAGGTGGAGTTTCTAAAAAGAAATCCCTTGGCAAATGCTTTAATTGTGACAACATGGGTTACAAAGTTTCTGATTGTAAGCTCCTAAATAAGAAAAGGAGTAATGAAGCAAATCTCTTGCAAAATATTACTCAAGAGATTTCTGATATTAATCTT
>CATIWF010132694.1:0-19945 GCA_949630135.1 Balakata baccata
TGAAAATACTAGAAAAGGTAAAAGGTGATAAAGATGGTTGCAAATGTAGTTAATAGCATGGGGACCAAAGCTAATAATGTAGTGGCCAATGTTAGGATACAATAAAGAAGGAGATGACCTAATAACCACCACATAACAACCGACATCTATCTATCTATCTATCTATCTATATAATAAAAGCCAATACAAGAGTACTGTAGCTACTCCTGTTCTACCATTTTTACTTCCGATTTATGCAGTTTTGCTTCCCGCGCCCACATTTAGAAAACGATGTCGTTTATTTGTGTACTTTATAATACTACGCGAACAACATAACGTCGTCGCATGTATTATAATTTTCTATATTTTAATATTATTTTTAGGGAACCTTCTTTTAGTTTCTTTTGGTTGAACAATATTTTAATGAAATAAAACTTTCAAAAACTTCTATAAACAGCAGTCATCCAGTTGTGTTTTGTATCATAAACATCTTTTTTTTTTTTTTAATTTCCTTTTCCATGAATGGTTCTTTTGTGTCCAATTTCCCAATTAACATCCAAATTTAAAAAAATAAATTTGTTCTTTTTAATTTTAGGGTTTTGGCTATACCACTAATTTATGAAATAGATTAAGTGTCCATATCTATAGTTGGACGCTGCAGTGCATATATTTTCATAGTACTATGTTCTACCGTTCGTCCTTCTTAAAATCACTTTTTTCTTCTTTCTTTTTTCTTTTTAAATTTATTTTGCTTATTTTTTTATTGCATCATTTTTTATAGCTTTTCCTTACAAATTTTAAATTTTACTAGGTTTGAATGTTGTTATCGTGTTATTTCAGTTTTCAATCGAATCCTTTTTAAAATTTGCATTTTTTTTGTACTGTTGATGTTGATTACATCTTCAACTCTTCATCTGCTTGCCTTTTTCACATATCATTGTCATTCCTCTCGCCCCAATTCTGGAAGCTATTCTTAATTACTGAGTACTAATCTTTTAAATTATTATATAACATTAATTAGTTCACTCTTTTGCACTGAGTCTGAACGCTTGCTATGCACTTGGAATAATTTTTTTTGTACCCATTTTTTAAGTTTTCTTTTTCAAGAAACATGGCCACAAGGGATTCTGATTCCTTCTCCACCCTCACTGTACAAGAGAGCAACTAGTATGGTTCCTTGGTGCATCTTCATCGGAATAGCTCAATGGAAGCATGATCAAATAGACTATGGGTTTGTCCCATTCGGATCAATACTATTACACAAGATCTGGAAAAAAAAAAAATCTGATTTCGTTTCATTCAAATCATGGAAGTTTCGTTTCATTCAAATCATGGAAGTTCTCTTCTTACAGTTCAATTTATTGTCAGATCAAGTTTTGTTCCTGAATACAAAATAATCTCTCTCTCTATACCCCAATTACTACTCTTTGACACAAATTCCGATAGATTATTTTGCATAAAATCAAAAGAAAAGACTGATAAGTGAAACAAATATGATTTTATTGTTATTGAATAAATTGAATACAGAACCATTATATAGAGCTTTACAATAAGATAAATGATAAAATGAAAATAACAACTAGCGTTTGAAATACAAAACCAACATTTGAAATACAAAGGCAGAAAAGAGATTTGAAGAGGAAATGGAAATGATAACATTAATTTCTTAATTTGTTGTAGCCGAAAATTACTAATGATAACCAGTTGTGATTAATCAAAGCAAGTTCTCAAGTTGTTTTATATTGCACCATCTATTTTTCTTTTTGTTCTTTTTTTTTTGTGAAAATTTGGACAATTAAACTTAAGATATATACAAAGTATCTCCAACGTATATTGGAAATATTCTTATATAATTCTCAAATATATACCAAAGTATCACAAAGTATTATTTGGGAATTCCTTCCAAAAAATTCTTAAGAAAAATCCAAAATATAACCAAAGTATTCCCAAAGTATGTTGAAGTATTTCCAAGCTATATTTAAGATATATCCAAGTTATACCAGATTTTATAGTATTTGTTCACATAACTATGTTAGGTCCAAGATATACCGAATGTATGACCAAAGTATACCAGAGATTATCGTTTATTCTGCTAAGTACTTTAGGCTTAAAGTATTTCCGAAATATACCAAAAATATACAGAAGGTGCTGATGTAATTGTAGAAAGTATTTTTCGGTAAAATTAAAAAAAACATTAAAAGCAAGTAAAATTGTAATTACTTCCTTTTTTTTCGGTATTTATGAAAAATTCTTTAATTTTTTTTTTTGCCATGCAACACGAAGGGTTACATAGTAGTTATATATAGAAGCGGAAAAACAACAAACAATACTACTAATTTGCTTAATTGCAATTCTCACCCACCAACCCATTCATTAAACTAGCAAGCGTGCCATGTCATTATCTTCCCAATCTTATTTGCCTTCACTTTCTTTCCAAAATCAGATTTGATTGATGTTCGATTCAATTTAATTATCTCCAAATCATAATTGATTCCATCTCAAAGCTTTATACGTAATTAAAATTTGTACATAAACATTAATTCGGTTCACATATTTGTCGAGAAAATTTTACAGATCATCGTTTAATTTACTATTGATACATAACAATATTTCTTAACTTTAAGAAAATTTTACATAATTAACGATAATTAATATTTTTTTCAATTTTACCAAAAATACCTGAAAATAACAACAATGGTACCAAAATCTGAAAACAACCCTAAAATGTGCTCATAATATATCTCTGGAATACATTCAATATATATTGATTCAATTTTCACAAAAAAAAAGAACAAAAGAAGAAGCAGAAGAAGTAGAAGGATTGAATTGAATATAAATTCAAAGCATCACAAATTCTCAAATTAATAGTTTTCAATTCATTGTTGAGCATTGAGTATACCTTAAATATATCTTAGAAATACTTTGGGTATACTTTGAGAATACTTTGGATATACTTTGAGAATTTATTGAAAAGAATTCCCTAGGAATACCTTGAATATACTTTAGAAATACCTTCGATATACTCTTAAAAATTTCATGGTAATACGTTTGGAATTTCTTAGAAGAAATTATCTGAGAATACATTGGGAATTATATGAAAATACTTCGAGTATGCCTTTAAAATACCTCAGATATATTTTGATTAAATCATATAGAAAATTCAACAAAGAACAAAGAAGAAAAGAATTATAGATTCCTAAAGAACATAAAATGTTAAAATAAAATGTTAAAAGAAATTAACTCTACATATGCAAAACAAATTGTATCTTTCCTCCATGTCACTCTTTCTTTTGCTTGGTGTCCACTATCCAGAATTTAGCAATTTTGAACGGACAAGACTTTGAAGTAGTTCGTCGACAGTAGACGACTTAATGTTGGATTGGTTCAAGCACTTTGATTTGTAACAAAATCGATGGCAATATCTCGACTTGTAACAACACCTGAATGTCATCGATAAAGTTGCTTCAAGTTGTCTTCGTTCTTTTTCTGATTCAGTTACAGGTTTTAGAAGGTAAGACTGGTGGACATCGGAGATCAGAAGAAACTAAGAAGGGTTGGATGTTGAGTGGAAGAATCACGCCATTGGTAATCGGTATGAATGAAAAAAGTTTTGGTAGAAATGAAAAGATAAAATAGTTACAGTAAAAAAAATTGATAAAAAATAAAATTTCCTCTAACTTTAATTTGTAATACTAATATATCTAATGGAGCGTTTGATATTGCTGTTGAATATTTTAAAAGTAGATTTTGAATTTTTTATTTAATTGAATAATTTTTTTAATTTTTTATAAACTACTTTTAGAAAAAATATATATATTTATCTATTATTATCCAAAAATAGTTTTATAAACTCAAAAAAATTAAAAATATAAATTTTTTCTAAAAACCACTTTTTTCAAACATAATATCAAATGAGTCATAAGTTTAATTTATGTAATAGATCAATGTCTTTCTTTTCTATTTTTACATGATATTCTTAATTATTAGATATTACATCACCGCTTCTATAAAATACACTTGATGACTATACACTGCGTGAAATATCATAAAATGAGAGAGATCAATTAGTCCATTCTCATTAATAACTCAAAAATCTATTAGAGCGTTATTAACAATACTCCATATTTTACTTTATATTATATTATAAAAAATTTACCCCTTATTTTACTTTGTGATGTGCTCAAATAAAATACTCGCAAGTGCACGAACCAATCGTAGAATAGCAAGACACCCCTGAGGTCGATCTCTCGAAAAACGGTTCGGCTTAACTCCTAATTATCTTAAATTATCAATGGAGATACAATGATGCAACTAAATATTCTATTCAGTTTAATGGTGTGGAGATTAAACCAATAAATATTGAAATAATTAATTAATTAAGAGACAAGTAAATTTGATTGAATTACTTATGAGACATAACTATACATTTAGTTCGCACATTAGTCGTAATCTTTATCCCTCAATTCAACTAAGCACAATGAATTAAGATTCATACGACTCTCGCCTTAAGTCGCTAACTACCAAAGCTAATGACATAATTAATATTCAACCCAATTTTTAGGACAAGTTATAGATAGTTCGTCTAATAACTCACCCTTAAAATATCAATTTTAAATCAAATGGATGGTGGCCAATCATACATTCAACTTAAAATTTCACAAACATAATTAAAGATGAAAAAAATCAAATATCATTAAAAACTAAAGGAAAAGTTTATACATCTTAATGATTACTAAATATCTAACAAAAACTTTAGTCAAACATGACTTTAACTATTATCAAGTTAATTCCAAAGCTAAAACTAAACATGCTACAGCAGAAAAGAATGGAAATAAAAACCACATAAAATTGATTTGCTTGAATCTCTCTTAGTAGTTATTCTCCAATCCTCAAAAGATCCAAGCTTGACAACTTCAATGGTGAATAACCTTCAATCGTAGCTCACACTGCTGAAACAAGATGAAATAGCTTCCAAGGTTTCTTCCGCCACCCAAATCTCAAAAGTAAATAAAGTAAAAGTAGAGAAATTTTAGAACCCTCCAATCTAAGCCCTAAAAACATCTTTAAACCCCTATAAATTTAATATGAGTTTTTCTCTAATTAGAAATCTCTTTCCTAATTTAAAAGGTAGTAAATATTTACAAATTTTAATCTTTGACCAATCAAAATTAGAACCTTTATAATAGGCTCACACTTTAGCATTTGAGAATCCCACACACAGATAGCTTCAAAATTTCAAGAAAACATTGCCATGTGGAATCTACACACCAGTGTTGAGTAGTTGTGCATTTCTTTAAGTCAGCATCTACACTCACGTGTAGATAGTTTTCCACCAAAATGCTCAAATCCTTCAATTAGCGCAAAACTTTTCATTTCTCCTCCATTTTTCCTAAATCAAAATATAACATTGAATTATATAAATTTCCAACAATAAACACAAATCAAAGGCTTAAAAAAAACAAACAATCTAATATAAAAAATACTATAAAATATGAACGGATCACTTTGTCTTAAAAAATTATGTGCACTCCAATAATACTTTATATTTCACTCCCTATTTTAATTTTTTATTAATTAAACTATCTAAAAAAAATAAAGAGAAAGAGTAAGAAATAAAAAAAAGAATAAAAAAAAAAGAGAAATAATAAAATATTGTTCATAAGCTCCTTATAACTCTTAAATTTGAAGAGAAAAAATATAAATTTTAGGGAGTAAGATTAAGTAAGGAGAAAGATAGAAACTGTTTGATGATATAAAATTTCTAAATATAAATAAGGTGCAAAATAGGGAAACTGTTGGAATGTTCTCACAAATTAGAGCATCCCCAACAATATTTCTTATTTCACTTTCTATTATATTATAAAAAATTCATTCTCTATTTTAGTTTTACTTGAAATTGTGTGCACTCCAATAACACTCATTATCTTACTCCATATTTTAATTTTTTATTAATAAAACTATATAGAAAAAAATGAAGAGAGAATAAGAGATAAAAATATCTAGTGGATAAATATTTCCCATTTTTAATTTCTTACAAGCATATGGGATCAAACTGTGTAGAAGTAGCAAAAACAATTGTTCTCTCTCCAGCAGTTAAGATGGGCATTCAAAAAGCCTCCCTGGATTGCCACCTTATTTCAAGTCAATATAATGGCATTATAATGATTCCGATATGCTTTCTCATTAACAGGACTCAGGAGGCATTGTTTAGGATTGCATTAATAATGTGCATCTGAAAGCTAGCTAGA
This sequence comes from Balakata baccata, assembly GCA_949630135.1. Lineage (NCBI taxonomy): Eukaryota > Viridiplantae > Streptophyta > Magnoliopsida > Malpighiales > Euphorbiaceae > Balakata > Balakata baccata. The sequence goes on from CATIWF010132694.1 coordinate 6,228, forward strand.
GCCCAGAAGCAGGGATACAACCATATCAAATTGTGAAGGAAACTATAGAATTCATATTCTCCATAAGTGGAAAATCCACTTTAACATCTTTTCTTTTCAAAATTCAATTTATTTAGACTCACCTGTGTAGTTAAGAGCACATTAATTCTCCAACAAAACCATCTCTCCATGAAAATCCATTGTCTCTCTCCCCACTTCTCTCAGCTCTTCATTTGAATCCCTTGCCTTCTCTACCCTATCTTGCAGCTCCTGAATTCCAACTACCAAAAAAATAAATTTCAATTTGAATATTTGCTCATGCATCCAATCTGCACTCCCACTAAAAAACACAATTAACAGCTAAATACCATATACTGTAAGAAAAGGAAGTAATAATCATCAAGAAGGAATATAATATTATTTGAAAACCATTAATGTCAAAAATACACCAATAAAATTACAGATTGGGTATCTAAACATGTGATTCCAGCTTAAGAATCTCCAGAGAAAATAGAATCTCAATCCCTCCTCCAAACTAATATATTCAGTTATAAGATACTATTTCTCATTTACTGCACAAAGTTCAAATTTTGACCTCCTAATTTAAAAATCCAAGATAATTATTTTGCTTAAGAATCACAAATTACTTCGCTTATACTCAAATTCCAACGACAAAATCATCCCTAATCAGAGAATCCTGAAAATTACCTTCCATTTGATAACAAAACCCTCTTCTTTCTCAAAGATAAAAGAATTAAACTTTTCTTTCTCATCCTCCAAAAGTTTAATGAAATTGATGACCTCGTTCGTCACCTCACAGTCACCGTCAGTCATATTCATGGCGGATTTCGATCTAGGTTGCTTATTGAGCGGCTTGTCTCCATCCTTAGCTATTGTTTGGATGTAGTGTAGGAGGGGCTAGTAATGAAAGGATAGGGAGGGTAGTTGTTTACCATGTTTGGGGAAGAGAGGCGTGTAGAAAATGGAGGGGTAAGAACAGGCAGAGCTTATCCCTCCCTCCCTCCCTCCTCTCCATCCATTTTTTTAATTTTTGCTAAGCTCCAATTTGGGGTATAGACAGAGTTAAATTGAAAAAAACATATTTATTTATAGTTTTATCTTTATTTTTATTTAAATTAATAAACTTATTTTTGTCATTTTTAATATTTATTCTTCCATTAATTACTCTTCTCTTTTAATATTCTACCAATAAGGTGGTTATATATTTTTTTCCCTTCTAATTTTATCCCTATCAATTTTTTACTATTCCATTAATTAATATTATCTGCCCTTGTCCAAACAGAGCCCAAAATAAGTCAGCTTGAGTTGTTTCTTCAAATCTTTGTACAACAAAAATTTGTCTCTCCACTCTGGTAAGGTATCCTTTATCACCATACTAAGGCTATTCCAAAACGTCATGGCTCCACCACTAGGCACCGTCGACGCAAATGAATTTATCATTATTGAACTTCCAGCCAATGGTTTTATACGAGTAAATTTGGAATGCAAAATTTAATCGATACGAGTCTATATAGCAATATGGACATTGGTTTATGCTAATTTATTGTTATTTGCAATTAGCTTTATTTAGAATGTAATGTACATTTATTATATATTTATTATAATTGTAAAAGTATTTATTATTATTTATAATCAGGTTCATTTAAAATAGACTGTTTTATTGGAATATTTATATATTTTATTATTTTTATTATTATTTATAATTAAGTTCATTTAGAATACATTTTACATTTATTATTACTAGTTTTTTTATTAACATGACTTGCACATGGATATTAAATATTGAACTCATCATTAATTACTATTTAATTTTATATATTTTATTATTACTCATATATTGGATATTAGACTCAACATTAATCATTATTTGGTAGTATTTTATTTAAATTAAATTATATAATATTATGGTATTTTATTCATAATGAATTTTAAAAGTACATATTTATCTCAAATTTTATATTATTTTATAGTAAATAAGGGTTCATGCTTATCTCAAATTTAATATTACTTTATTGTAATTATTAGTTTATTCATTATTAAAAGTCACATATAAAGATGTAATAAGTACTTTAACAGTAATTTTGTCTATTCTCCCAAATTAATAATTTATTTATTATTAAGAATCATATATAAAATAGATATAGTAAGTACTTTACGATCATTTTGCTTGTCTCACTTTTATATATAGTATGATTATAATATTATTATTTATTTATATATATTTAATAGAGATACTATTCTTTATTTGTTTATTTATTCTATCCAAATCAATATAAAAATTATTTATCACCGTATAGAAATATTTGGGATTATTATTGGAATAATATATTTATAATTTTTTTTATTAAACTCTACAAAAATTAATAAAAAGCCCTTATTAGGAACAAAAATATTAAACATATGGCAATTATGAGTCTTCCTAATATTTTTTTATTAAATTATTTTTTCTTACTTTCAATATTACTTTGATTTTTTTTAATATATAAAACATAGTTGGACTTCTAATTAATAAGCCAAATCTAGTTATTGATCAAAAGTATCCTCCTAGATGGTCTTTTACAAAGACTATGATCAAAGAACAACAAACTTAAAGGATGTTTACTGCTTAATACTCAGCCATAAGACAGCATGGGAAAACCTTCATACTCCTAGAAGTTTTCAATCCACAATATCCTTTTATAGAGGTTTTTAAAATACTCACTGAATGACTCTTTCCTGAAGATAATCTCTACTCGATATGATATCTTTGTTTTATGTACTTCCTAGCTTTTGAATTTTGTCCTTTGCGATGGTATAATCTGCTGGTAGCTCAGGCTCTGCCTAAAACTCTCGTAGGTTCTTAAGCTGGTTTCAACCTTTAGATGTCTGGAAACAATAATTCTTTAAAGTCTTTCATGACAGCTAGAATGTTGATATTCAGGCAAAGAAAGTTCATAATATTGTCATTCTCAAATGGTATGAATATTATGCTCTATTTGAGGTCTATCAAACCTTTCCCTTTTCTCTTCGGAGTAATTATGATCACCATCCAATACAAGTAAGAGAACTTTAAAGAACAGTTGTTGCAAAAAATGACTATATTCCAAAAGCACTTTGTCCTCGATATGATGAAGAAGCACCATGGGAAGAGATTCCTACTGAGCACAAGGTCCAACTATAAAATGCTAAACAGACTAATATATCGATAAAGTCTTCTCATACTGAGCACAAGGTCCAACTATAAAATGCTAAATAGACTAATATATCGATAAAGTCTTGTCATGACTTTGCAGGACCATTCGCAGTTAGACCCTCTACTGCTCCTGGACCACATATACCTAGTCCCACATCTTCCATCTCTAGCTCAGATGACAACTATTCATGTATGAACCGATCTCCTAGTCATAAACATATCATAAGAAAATATTAGACAACGAAATCTTTTACTTTATCAAAAGTATTGGTGTAAAATAGACGTGTATGTTTGCTTTTACTTTATGAGCTGGAGACCTTATCTTCTTTATCAGTTTGTAATAATTTTCTGAGTACTTATATGAGCTGTCATAACAGCACAATGTGTGTATTCTCCTATATAAGGAGAGTTGATTTCATTTTGTAAGCAAGTTTGAAAAAGATAAATAAAATCCTCTCTAAGTGTTTCTCTTATCATGAGTTTCTTAATCCTTTTATTTCTCTGATTAATATCTAAAACTTTCATATACTTTATTTTTTTTCATGATCATCTATAGTATTATTCTAGACCTTTTGTTAATATAAATGATCGAAAAGAAGGCAAGATGTTGTAGAAAGTAGTTCGAGTTATTAACAGAAAGACCTTTATGGTATCAGAGCCATAGTTACTATTCATGGTGAGAAATTTTGTGTATAGTTATGTTTAGATTAACGATCAGAGAAGTTTCATACTCACAGAAACTACCTCTACTCCTATTGTCACTGTATCTGCTCCAATTTCTGTCTCCTTCCTTTTTCAAAACTACCTTTTGAAGCAAAATAGATTTTTTCTATGAACTCCATCATATTCCAGATGTTAAGAAAGCCCATATTATTAAAATCTCTTTTTTCAATCATTTTGATGCCTATAACCGTTCTAAAACTACCTAGAAAATACACTTCAAGTCTCTTATTCATAAACCAAATAAATCAATCAAAGAGTGTTTATTCCTATTCTTTTGACCATTGTACAACTAATCCAAATCATTCCATTAATCTATATGGCTAGTCCGCCAAATCTAATTATTGATCAAAAGTATTCTCCTTGATGCTTTTTTACAAAGACTTTCCATAAAGGTCTTTCTGTGAAAAGAAGAGATCAAACATACTCTTTGACTGATTTATTTGGTTTCTGAATAAGAGACTTAAAGTATATTTTCTAGGTAGCTTTAGAACGGTTATAGACATCATAAGGACTGAGAAAAGGTATTTCAGTAATAGAGGTTTTCTTATCATCTGGAATATGGTGAAATTCATAGATAATAAATTAATTTATTAAATAATAAAATTAACTCAATTAACTAATATAATCATGTTAGCTTTTTGATAAATTTGTTTATCCCATATATATATATATATATATATATATATATATATATATATATATATATATATATATTAGTCCCTTCCTTGCTAATACATAACCTTTTTTTTCTTGGTATTTTTTTAATGGATAAATTATTTTGATTTAATTCATAATTTTTTATAAACTAATTTATAATTTAGCCTCTTAATTAATTTATTCCCATATAAATTAAAAGAAAAATGAAAGCTAAAAAACTAAAAGTCAAAAAATAAAAAGAATTATTAATCAATAGTCCAAATATAATTAGACTTCTAATGAATATATTACCAATATTATTCACTAATAAAATTAATTATTAAATGATAAAATTAATTATACTTATAATTATGATGATTAATCCCTTCCTTGCTAATATATAACCTTTTTTCTTAGTATTTTTTTAATGGATAAATTATTTTGCTTTAATTTATACTTTTTTATAAACTAATTTATAATTTAGCTCTTAATTAATTTATTCCCGTATAAATCAAAAGGAAAATGAAAGCTAAAAAAATAAAATTCAGAAAATAAAAAGAATTATTAATCAATAGTCCTAATAGAATTACATTTATAATTAATGTATTATTAACATTATTCACTAATAAACTAAACTATTAAATAATAAAATTAATCTAATTAACTAATATAAATATGTGAAATTTTTTTAGTAAATTTGACTGTTCCTCATTTCTACTTTTATATATAGTATGATTTGTACATAAATTTATTAAAAAAATTTAAAAAAATTCAAAAAAAAATCTGATTATTTGCGGGAGATGGGCTAACCGCAGTAGAGTGGACGAGAGTAAAAAAGAAGACGCTCTCAACAAAGTGTAAGGGGGACATCTTGTAATTGGGGGGGAATAATCTTGTAATTAAATGGCGAAATAATCTTTTCAAAAATAATTTTATTTTTATAATTTCAAATGAGTGATGAATGAAATATATTCATGTCTCCTCTTGCCAATTTTCGACATGCCCCTTAAGCTTTTTAAGGGGGAGTGACTAGTCACCTATTGGACCAGTTGCTCAGATCGGATAGTTGACGAGCTCGTTCACCTTGTGGGTTGCCCCATACCCATACGAACGTTCTATAATAATTTAGCTATCTTTGTAATGCTTTATTGAATATTAATGAAATACTAGCCCGATTTCTACTCATTTATATGCTTTTCTTTGTGTGGTTATGCCTCTTTGATATGATGCCATGTTCATGTGATCCCTTGTTATGTTTATGTGTTATCTTGATCATGCTATCATACTATACTTGCAAATGCTATTGGTTATACGATTGTTGGCCTGAATCTAACTCATGTCTCATCTTATATGCAAATTAATGGAATAATCCTTGGCTAGGTGGCTTGCTTGAATGTGACCCAAGTGAGCACTACACGGTCCTGAGTGTGTACCCGTGACATTTGATATCAAAGCGGAAGTGATCCGGCTTTTACAACAAAAAATAGAAAAAGAACATGGAAAAGACTTTTATGAGTCGAATTAAGGCTTTCAAGGAAAAGATGTAGTCCCTTGAGAGGGCAGGACTAGTGAGGCTCTAATAGGTGATCGAGCAGTAGATATTTAGCTCATTTTTCAACGAATCAAAGACCTTGAAAAAGAAAATGAAGCTTTAAAAGTGGCAGTGGCTGATACAAACTTAATTGTAGTTGCGGTAACTCAATCTGAAGCTTGGAAAGCCATGGTGGCTAACCTAGAATTCTTTTTAGTAGTGGTGGCCAATTCAAATTTGTTTGAGACCTTGATGGCCAAGTCAAATGTAGTTCATGAATTAGTTCACAAAAATTCCACTAAAAGTATGGATTTTATTGGTGTCGATGATGTAGGGATAAGATATGATAGATTAGGGAACCTAGAAGAAGTGATGAAGCAACTTGCTAGTTCCCACAAAATTCTTGAAGATGAAGTTGAGTCCCTATCTGGTGCTCATAAGACTCTTGAAGATGGAGTCGAATCCCTATCCAACGAAGCCTAAGAAACATTAACCTCAATTCATGATGAATTGGAGGAGACAAGGACTAAGGTGAGCATGTTGATGAAAATAGTTAAGAATATTGGCACTAATCCACCCGAACCTAGGAAGATAAAGATCCCTGAGCTTAAGACTTACGACAGCATTAGGGATTCGAGGGAAGTGGAGAACTTTCTATTTGATCTTGATTCTTATTTTGAAGCTACCAAGATAAGCACGAATGAAAACAAGTTAAGGGTGGCTTCGATGTATCTAGCTGGAGATGCCAAACTCTGGTGGCAGAGCCAAGTGGAAGAAATGAAAAATGGCAACAACGCAATCTCCTCCTGAGAAGAATTCAAGAAGGAACTCAGAACGCAGTTTTGCCTCGAGAATGCGGCATATATTGCTCGTTGCAAGCTAAATGAACTACAACAGACAGGACATATTCGGGAATATGTGAGAAGCTTCCAAGTACTCATTTTGGACATACAAGATATGTCAGAGGCTGATAAATTTTTCAATTTTATGAAAGGGTTAAAGCCTTAGTCCAAGAATGAGTTATACCGACGGAAAATCAAAGACCACCATACGGCCATCACTGTTGCTGAAAGTCTGGATGACTGCTAGGGAAATAAATCTAAGAAGAAATTTACAATTTCCCTAAATTTAGATAATCATTCGAACAAATGGAGTAGATTTTCTACTGGGGAGGAGAACGGACCGATCAATTTCTTGGAGGAAGTGAGAGACAAAATTGGGGTCAAACTTTCGATAAGAAATTTAATGGCAGATCAGGACTTGAGAAAAAGGGCCTTGGCTTTCAGAATATTGCTCCTCGTTTCCAAAGCACAAAGAATCAGGGGGTCGGATCACAAAGTAGTGCTACAAAGCTCATCTCATGCTTTCTTTATAAGGGACCCTATAGAGTTGCTGAATGCCCACACTGAGGAGCTTTGAGTGCTCTACGTTCATTGCAAGAGGAAGAGAATGCCTAAAAAGAGGACACTAGAAAGGCGTCAATTATGGGGGGGCCCTTTGGAGCCATAGGCACCCAAGCGATCTCATAGAAGGATAAAACAGGAAAGGGCTAATATATGTAGATATGGTGATAAACGGGAATTCTTACAGGGCCCTTATCGATACTGGAGTAATAGATAATTTTGCAATAGAGAAGGAGGCTACAAGGTTGAAGCTTCAGGTTGGACGAGATGGGGGCAAGATCAAAGCTCAATAAGAGTTGGCATGTGGACAGGGAATGTCAATTTCACAGTGGCTCCCATGGATGATTTTGACGTGGTGATGCAGATTGACTTCTTCAAGGAAAGTTTTACTGTTCCCATGCCTGCACCTAGTTGTCTCATCTTCCTTAATAGTGAGACACCTTGTGTGGTCCCAGCAACAATAAGCCTTGTGAGTGAAAATAAGACAATTTTAGCCCTCCAATTCAAGAAAGGGATCAAGTAGAAAGAACCTTTCATGTGGCTATTCCCATTTTTAGGGAAGCAGAAGGGGATGCGAGAGTTGCTAAACAAATTGAGCCAGTATTGAGAGAATACGTTGATATCATGCTAGAGAAATTGCCAAACACCTTACCCCTACTAAGATAGGTAGATCATGAGATTGAGCTGTTTCCAGGAGGGAAACCGCCTGCTAGAGCCCCATATAGAATGGCTCCTCCTGAATTAGCTGAGTTACGGAAATGTTTGGATGAGCTTTTGGAGGCAAGATTCATTCGTCCTTCAAGGGCTCTTTTTTGGGACTCCAGTGTTGTTCCAAAAGAAACAAGATGGGAGGTTGAGATTATGTGTTGACTACAGAGCTCTCAACAAGGTGACAGTAAGGAATAAGTACCCGATTCCCCTCATTGTTGACTTGTTCGTTCAATTGAGCTAGGCAAAATATTTCACAAAGCTTGATTTATGGTTTGGCTATTATCTAGTCCGCATCAAGGGGATGAACCAAAAATACCTGTATCACCCGGTACGACACATTTGAATTGCTTGTTATGCCTTTTGGACTAACAAATGCTTTCGCTACTTTTTGTACTCTCATGAATCAGGTTTTCCATGAATACTTGGACAAGTTTGTAGTGGTATACTAGATGATATTGTGGTTTACAGTGCCACCTTAGCAGAACATTAAGAGCACTAACGCCTATTTTTCAACAAGCTCAGGGAGAATCAACTTTTTCTTAAGCGGGAGAAATGTGCCTTCGGACAATGCAACATCAAGTTTTTGGGCCATGTAATGGAACAAGGCCAAATCCGTATGGATAAGGCCAAGATAGAGGCAATCTAGAGCTGGAAGACTCCAACTTGTTTGACATAGCTAAGATCATTCTTAGGATTTGCCAACTACTATAGACGATTTGTACAAGATTATTCTTAAAAAATCTTGCCCCTCATAGAGTTGTTGAAGAAGGAAAATTGATGGCAATGGACTCAAGAATGTCATAATGCATTTGAGAATCTAAAGTAAAGACTACAAGAAGAATCGGTGTTAGCCCTCCCTGATATGACAAAACCTTTTGAGGTATAAATAGACGCCTCAGACTTTGCATTAGGGGGAGTCTTGATGCAAGAGAATCACCTCATCTCCTTTGAGAGTAGGAAGTTAAACGACACGGAGCGACGATATATAGCATAGGAAAATGAGTTGTTGGCTATAATTCATTCTCTTCGGGTGTGGAGACATTACTTGTTGGGGTCCAAGTTTGTAGTCAAGACCGACAACACTACTGTTAGCCATTTCCTAACATAGCCCAAATTAACTTCTAAGCAAGCTAGGTGGCAAGAGTTTCTGGCAGAGTTTGACCTGGTGTTCGAAAATAAGATAGGAAGGTCCAACCAGGTGGCAAATGCGCTGAGCAGAAAAGTGGAATTAGTGGTGGTAAGCCAGTTGGCCCATCTCTTAAGGAGCCAAGTTACCACTTCATTGAGAGACCAGATCAAACTCAACCTTGACAAAGACCCACAAGTCATGGCGTTGGTAGAGTTGGCCAAACAAGGAAAAACTAGGCAATTCTGGTGGGAAGACGATTTGTTGTGGACAAAAAAGCAATGGTTATATGTGCCAAAAAAGGGACAATTGCAGAAACTACTATTGCAAAAGTGCTATAATACACTATGGGCAGGCCATCCGGGGTGGCACTGTACTTTCGCACTCTTATAACATAATTATTATTGGCCCTAGATGGAGTAAGATGTGCTGGAATCTACAAAAACTTGCCTAGTTTGCCAACAAGACAAAGTAGAGAGACATAAATCGACGGGATTGTTGCAACATCTACCAATACCTCAATGCCTATGGAAAAGCGTCTCCTTGGATTTCATCGCAAGTTTGCCCATAGTGGGGGAGTATGATATGATCTTGGTGGTCATTGACCGCTTCTCCAAGTATGGGACTTTCATTGTTATGCCAAAATACTGTTCAGCAGAAACAATAACTCGAGCATTCCTCAAACATGTGGTTAAGTATTGGGTGTTCCCAAGAGCATTGTCATTGATAGAGACAGGCGATTTGTGGGGTCATTCTAGTCAGAGTTATTCCGTCTCTTGGGATTCTAATTAGACATGTCAACTAGTTATCATCCCCAAACTAACGACCAGACAGAAGGATTCAATAGCCTTTTAGAAGAATATCTATGACACTTCGTCAATTCTAGCTAGAAGAATTCACCGTCTTTACTTGATGTGCCCCAATTTTGTTTCAATTGTTAGAAGAGCTCTACTACTAACAAAAGTCCTTTTGAGATTGTTACAGGTCAACAACCTCTAGTGTTCTACCCTCTTGATGTACCATACAAAGGCAAGAATTGAAAAGCCTTCCTTTTCATAAAAGAGTGGAAGTAGAACGAAGAGATTGCAAAGAGCACATTTAGAGAAAGCCTTCTAGAGAATGAAGAAATGGGCCGATGAAAATCGACGACCTCAACAATTTCAAGTGGGAGATATAGTGATGGTGAAACTACTACCAGAACAATTGCGGTTTCTTCACAATAGAGATAGAAGATTGGTGAGGAGATATGAAGGCCTAGTGCCTATTGTTGCTAAAGTGGGACAAGTTTATTATAAGATTGAGCCACTAGAGTGGATGCAAGTTCATCATGTGTTCCACATCAATAACTTGAAACCATACCATCCAGAGAAGAAAGATGTCAACCGTAACAAAGCAATCATACTAACTATCAGTAAACAACCACCAACCAACAAACAAGTGGAAGAGATTCTAGCAGAACGCATGCAGTCATCTAGCCGGCGACAATTCAAAGAATACTTAGTCAAGTGGAAAGGCCAAAGCGACAAGGAGACTACTTGGGAAAAAAGCCGAAGACTTATCTTCCTTCAGCCCACAAATCGAAACCTTTTTAAAGACTTAGTCGACGACGATGTCGACTATTTGAGTGGGGGAGAGTGTAAGAAGGGAGAGAAGGGAGGAGAGGGGGGGTGGGTGGGTGCGGGAAGACATCTTATAATGAAAGGGCAAAATAGTCTTTTCAAAAATAATTATATTTCAAGAGAGTGATGGTTGGAACACATCCATATCTCCTCATGCTAGGTCTCAACATGTTCCTTAAACTTTTTAGGGGGGAGTGACTAGTCACTTATTAGACTAGTTGCTCAGATCAGATAGTTAATTCGTTCGCCTTGTGAATTGCCTCCCTACCCACACGAAATGTTTTATAATGACTTACCCATCTTTGTAATGCTCAATCGAATATTAATGAAAAACTAGCCCGATTTCTACTCATTTCTGTTGCTTTCTTTATGTGGTTGTGCCTCTTCAATGTGATGCCATGTTTATGTGATCGCTTGTTGTATTTATGTGTTATCTTGATTACGCTATCATATTGTGCTTGCAAATGCTATTAATTATTCGGTCGTTGGCCCGAATCTAACCCACGTTCCATCTTATATGCAGAATTAGCGGAATAGTCCTTGCTTGGCTTGCTTGAAGGCGATCCAAGTGTGCGTCATACGGTCCCAAGTGTGTGGGCCTATGAAACTCAGCACACTTCCTTTATCAAATGCACAACATGGCATTCAATATCGAAGTTCCAAATGGGCAAAACGGCGACGTGTCATTTTTCGGATAAGTAAGGGTAAACACGGAAAACAAGAAAAAAATTAAAAAACTTTCTGTTTGTTTACACATGGAATAGTTGACCACGTAAATTACAAGCACTGTCAAGTGTAAAGCAATGGGCATAGCTTATAGGCCATTTCTTTCATTTCTTAATAGCTAAAGAAAGCAGAACACACAAAGTCACAAACCCAGTTAGAATAGATCTTTAACTTCGCTTGATCTGGGAAATCCAAGTTTTCTTTTTTGAAAATCCAATAGGGAGAGTAATAGAAGAACAAGAGAAAAATGCACGATTTCTGTTTTACCATCCCTTATGGACTAATTCTTATGGTTGGAGGGATCATTGGCTATGTGAAGAAAGGGAGCATGGCATTGTTGGGCGGAGGCGTAGGCACTGGATTGCTTCTCATTTTAGCTACGTATCTGAGTCTCAAAGCTTTTGAGAAGTGAAGGAGTTCCTTTCTTGCTTTGGTTATCAAAACTGGTACTATTCATCTCTTCTTTTTCTATTCTTTGCAAATCCCATATGCTTTGATGGAATTATTATTATTATTATTATTATTATTATTATTATTATTATTATTATTATTATTATTCCAAGAGCTTTAGAATTGAAGGCCTTGCAATGTATGTAGGATAAGTAAGTTTTGATTAGTCGCTGAATTTGAATGAGTTAAAAGACTGAATTTTATTGCTAATAGAAGCCTGTTAAGCCAAATTTAGGATTCTGTTAAGCCAAATTTAGGAAAAGGAAGGGTTGAAATCTGAAGGGGTTGTTTAGTATAAGAAAATGTTTTCTGTTTTCAGTTTCCAATTTTCATTTTCTTTTCTTCAGTTTTCTTTTTTTCTATTTTCCAAATAGAAAACTAAAAACTGAAAATTTTGTTTGTTTATATTAGTTTTTCACACTTTTGTTTTCCATTTTTTTTAATAAAATTTACTATAATTATTTTAAAAAAATGAATAAATTATTATTATAATTTATATTACACAAAAAATATAACCAAAATATGTTGCAAAAAATATATAAATTTAAATAATAAATATAAGATAATTCTAAGAAAACCATTCAAATTATTAAAAAGTTAACATTCAATATAATAATTCAACATTCATAACATCCAAATAATCATATAATATAAGAAATACAAATTTATAAAGTCGGCATAAGTATGAACTATCAAAATATATGTAGAAGCAAATCCATAACCTAAAGAAATTACTCTAAACTATTTAACCAAGCTTTTTTCCTATCATTAGACATTTTCATAAACATTCTCCTCTAATCTTTATATGCAACATCAAGGACATTTTCCATCATCTCTAAGGCATCCATGCTTGATTCAATCGAATATATTAGTTTCTGCACTTTTTATATTATTGCACATTGCTTTGTATGTTTCAGCTTTAGTTAAATCTCTCTCTGTTCTAGCATTCAAGGAAGATGCCCACATCTCTAGACATGAATCTAATTTCTCAAATTTTGATCCTTTCTTTACTCAAATATAACCAGGAATGAAATCATCAGAGAAGCCACTTCCTCCCTCGATGTACACACTCTTCAAGAGAGAGAGAGAGCTTGCTAGGATGGCCATAGCCTTCTTATTTTTGTCATTTGCTCTTCTAAGTGGTTCAATCCACTCATCTCTTGGGAGAGGTTCATCCTCTCTTGCAGTATTCTTCCTTATTAGTGGTGTCCATTCTTTGCGAATACTATCCCACACATTAATGCCTTCACTATCCAAATATGCCTCCATTCTAAAATTCCAATGGGTATAATTTGACCCATCAAAATAAGGTTTGAGGCTTTGGAATCCTTCTTGTACCATTGTTGATATTCGCTAGAGCTGATTAAGCTTGACTTCTAGACCTTGCTCTGATACCAATTGTTGCCCAAACAATCACCAAGAAGGGGGGGGGGGGGTAGGGATAAATTGGTGGGAAGTTAAAAAAATTTGCACTTACAAGATAATAGAAGAAAAGGAGAAGATTGAGACACGAATTTTATAAAGGTTTGGGTGTTAACTAACCCTACTCCTCTCCCCAACTTAGATTGGGTATTCACTAATCTAATCACTTAGATTACAATCTTTGGAGTTTTAACAAGCT
>CATIWF010132714.1:0-27133 GCA_949630135.1 Balakata baccata
CTCTGTTGCTCTTCATTTTTAATTTTATTTTCGTTTCGCCGTCGGACGTCCAGCAACGGGTGACTGCGTCCCCGCCGGACATCGCCACGAGCAGCACCAGCAGCAATGTCGCCTGCCCACGCCACCCAAGCATCAATAGCCATCTCCTTCGGTGACTCAGTCCATACGAAAGGTAAGTTTGTTAATGTTACCTTGGTTTGAATTTTAATTCCGTCAGTGATTCAGTCCACGCCAAAGGAATATCTGTATTTATCACATCAAATTTCAATTCCTTTAAAACAACTTAGTGAGTAACAGATGGAACAGATTCCCATTTTCTTCAAGTTTTAGTGCTCAAAGAGTATAAACTCGTGTTTCCCATTTCAATTCTACTAAATTGCTTGCAAATTGAGACTGCCCCATAAATTTATTTTTCATGTAAATTTTGAAGCTATCCCCAAAGAGGAAGCTTCACTGTTCATTCAAAATGAGTGTGCTGCATGCTAATAATCTCTACTACACCTGTCCATTAGCTTGCTTCAGCTGATTCCCTCTTCTGGTGCTTACTGTTGGCCGACATAGCTTCGATACAGTATAGAATCGAATGGCTCAGATTCCTAACATAGATAACTCTCCGTTGAATCTCAGATCCCTCAGGTAAGCACCCTCATTCACTTACATTTTATGATCAGCATTTTTTTTTTCTTTTGTGAATTGTATTCTGATCTCTGTTAATATGCATTTATATGTATAGGGAGCAGTCTCAAAGAGAGCTCGTGAACATCCTAAAGAATGTAATCTACTCATTCTTTAGCTATGATTTACTGTTTCTGTGGTTTTGAGAATTTACCTCAACTAAGCCAATTTTTGCTGTAGTCGTACATCCTATTAATAGCTTCTATTTATTTATTTGAAATAGATTCGAGGCAGTAAGTGCTTGGTGATTGACCCAAAGCTTAGTGGCTCCCTTTCGTTCATCATACAGACTGCAATTCTGAAGGTAAATTACTTCAACTCCTAATGCTTTACTTCTATTATCACTTTTTCATTTTTAATCGAAAAATATCCTAAAGAAAAAGTTTTCCTCAATTTTTCTTTTCGTATTTAAATTCCTTACATGCATTGTTATCTTGGTTTTTGATTTGTTAACTCTGAATTGTTCCAATGCTGATTTAATGAGATTGTGTCTTTAATTATTATTTTTTAAACTAGGAACATGGTGCTGAACTACGGCATCTTTCAGCAGAACCCTTACAAACTGATTGCACCAAAGTGGTCTACCTTGTTCGTTCTCGGTTTAATTTGATGAGATTCATATGCTCACATGTGCACAATGATACATCTAAAGGACTTGAGAGGGAGTATTACATTTATTTTGTACCTCGCCGTGAGGTTGTTTGTGAGAAGGTAGGATCCATCATGACCATATTGAATTTGATTTTATGGTCTTTAGAAGATGCACTGATCAGTGTATGCTCTAATGAATATTTATGCTGATACAGGTTCTTGAGGAGGAAAAAGTTCATCACTTGATGACCATAGGGGAATACCCATTATACATGGTTCCATTGGATGAGGACATATTATCATTTGAACTTGATTTCGCTAACAAAGTACGGAAGAATTTAGGATTTGCACTTTTTATTTGGCACATTATTTTCACTTTCACTTTAAGATTATGTTTCTTTCTTTGTTCTTCATACTACTTGTTATTTGTCCTCATTTGTCCCTTTTCTCTTTCCTTTTGGTGCCAGGAATTCCAAGTTGATGGTGATACAAGCTCTCTTTGGCATATTGCAAAGGCCATTCATAAGCTTGAGGTGTGCATGACTTCACAGATCTTTCTATTTCAAACGCTCTGTAGTTAAGATTGTAAGTTTGGCTACCATGCTTTAGATGCTCTTATATTTGAGAGACTTGTGTCTGGCAGTATTCTTTTGGAGTGATACCACATGTGAGAGCAAAAGGCAAAGGATCAGTGCGAGTTGCTGAAATTCTTAATCATATGCAAACAGAAGAACCAGTCAATTCCTTTGATGTAAATTATGCTTCGTTACACCTGCTAAAGCAAATTAACTTTAGTGGCAGGCTTTCTTTTTGTTTCTTGCCTTTTTTTTTGGGTAAGTTATTGTTGTAGCCTACTGATTTTCTTATTTGTTATTCAGATGGGTGTTCCAGAGATAAATACACTCATTTTACTGGATAGGGAGGTAAAGTTCTTAAGTCATACCTTACTTTATATAGGATAATGTGATACTATTTGCAGACATGCAGATATATGTATCAGCAAATTCCACATGCATGTCCAAGCACAGTTTTTATTTTTTA
Source organism: Balakata baccata (assembly GCA_949630135.1). Lineage (NCBI taxonomy): Eukaryota > Viridiplantae > Streptophyta > Magnoliopsida > Malpighiales > Euphorbiaceae > Balakata > Balakata baccata. The sequence goes on from CATIWF010132714.1 coordinate 2,308, forward strand.
TTTTTTATCATTGATTTCAACGTTATAATATATTTGAACAAGATGAGCATTCTTAACTTTTCTTATTAGCTGGAAGATGAGACTTTATCTTCAATGAAGCGTATCAAGTGAAATAATCAAATTTTTGCATGAGGAGAAACCTCAGGCGTAACCCTAGATAACAATCCTAAAGACTGGCCATAGTGCATAAGCACTTAAAGCAAAATTAGTCCCTCTTACTCTATCTTTTCAATAGAGGAATGAAATGTTTTTTTGATTCCCTTCATGAGAAAAGAGCTATTATCTTTACTTTTCCTTTCTGTCACTTGGATCCAAGTAGAGTTTGGGCAACCTCTGTAAACTTTGGAAAGCGGAGTGCAATTTTTGGTTGGATTAACCTCATATTAGAATCCAACTCTTGTCGTGAAAACAATATTGTTAGCTGCTCAGGGATAAGTTCTTGACTATTTTTTTTGGAGAGAAATAATCAAGTTTGATCAAGTCTCTCTCCTCTGAACATAATCCAATATGTGTTTTGGTGCTAAACTCAAAATCTGAAGCTTGTGTAATTGATAGAACACATTTTTATTTGAAGGTTATTAGGTCAACTCTCTTCCATATATTTGAAGTTTTAATAAGCATTTCTCTCATATAAGCAGTATAAATTCTTGTTTTGAGGTGTAAGTTTTCTATTGTTGCGTATTTATAAAATAATTATTTTGTTTTCCAAAATGTACTATTCTTTCCTCTATATATAGACTTCATTATTTGTTTGCTGCAGGTGGACATGGTTACTCCCATGTGTTCCCAATTAACATATGAAGGACTGTTGGATGAGGTAATCTGCTCAAAAGTGATTAACTTCTACTAAAAAAAATGAAAAATCCTATTATATCTAGGGATGGGGATAAGATTTCATGAATTATCATGACTTTGTAATCTATAATATGGGAATAGTGTGCTTTGCAAGCAGTAACTATATTTATATATATATATATATAGATCAATAAAGCTTACAAATTTAAAGGACTTGTAATCATATAGTATTTTATTATAAGTAACATTTTCGTAGTTTTATGATGTCTTGTGTTCTTAAAGAAAAAAATACAATGGAAAGATTTATATCAAGAGAAAGTCATATTTTCAGAAAATACTTTTATGATAAAAATGCAAAATATTTTACTGATAATGTGAGATTTTTATTTTCTCTGTATGCTCTCAATGATAATATAAATTTTCTATTTATAATAGAAGAAGTTTTCTTAATTAATTTCATATGAACATAATTAAAATATATATATATATATATTTTTTTTTTTTTGCTGAAAAGAATTATTTTATTATCTTTTCTACAGTTTGATATCCTTATTTGTAAATATGCTATTCAGATCATTGTTGTTGATGAATTTCTCTTGATATATTGTTCATTTGTCTAAATTCAGCTATTAAAAATTCAAGTTTAAGATTTAAAAATATTATTGGAAGATTGATTGTCGTTAAATACTAGAATTAAAAGCAACTAAATAAAAGTCATGAATATCAAGCAGAATAAAAATAAAATAGTAATATGGAATGAATAACAACAAAAGAGTAAATAATTTAAGTAATTTCTCATTGCTGAATAAATAAATAAAAAAGAAAATAATTAATATGGAAGAAAAATTTAATTGGCCACTTGATTAGAACAGTGGATTCATGCTACATGAAAAAGATATTTAATATTGAAAGTAATAGTGGCAGTATATATATATATATATATATATATATATATATATTGCATAGGATCCATAGAATCATGCCACGTTGCAATATGCCAGTACCAAGGGGATTATATTCAATTGCTTAATGTTAAATATATCTTTTTACACATATTAAGGAAATTCATCAAGAAAAATGATGTAAAATGAATTATTTAAGTTAATTGGAACAATTTATTTATGTTCTAGTTTCCAAACTAAATGATTATATACACATACAGAGAGAGTTTTGTATATAATGGATTCTGCTCCAACTTAATGCATCATCTTGACTTATAAAATTATGAAACTTTTCTAGCATGAGCATGGGGGACTTTTAGTTTCTATTATTTCAAAGTGGAACGTGTATCATGTGTTATATACTGAATGGAAGAAAGCTGGGATCCTTGTTTGAGTTGTTTCAAGTTAATTGGAGTTTGCATAAGCTACCTCTAATAGTTTCAGTGTAGTTTTTGCATATCAATAATGGTTCTGTGGAGCTTGATGCATCTATAATGGGCAATCAACAACAAGAGGGGAAAAAGATGAAAGTTCCACTTAATTCAAGGTAAAATTAAGTATCTGGTTGAAAATTTTGCAGTAGCATTCCTTGCTTTTTCTTTCCAGTAGTCCCTATGCTTTGTGGGGTTTGGAGCAGATATCCGTAGCTGATACATCATTCATGAAATGCATTCTGACAAGTGTAGTATTGCTTATTCTTACTCTTTGCTTATTGAGAGAAGAAATTCTTTGCAATAAGAAAATGTAACTTGCTTATTGTTTTTTAATAATAGTTGCTGTCTGAGTGATTTTCTTTCTTATTTAATTGGAGCTATCACAGAAAGTAGAAAACGTAACTTGATCATAAGTGTTTTGTAATCTTTATTGTTTTTTTTTTAACATGTTTTTTTCATCTGTTGTTGCATATTAATTTCAGTGACAAGTTGTTCAAGGAGGTTCGGGACCTCAACTTTGAAGTTGTTGGCCAGGTTGATCTGTTTTTTGAAGTTTATTTTGCAATACTATCTGCCTTTTCTCCCCCAGCCCTATCTTGTTTTCTGCGTCTCTGTGATTAAGAACATTTTTTCCCATGGTACTCTATATCCATAGTCACCAACTGCAGTATGATTGCAGGTCCTGCGGCAAAAAGCAACATCTATGAAGCAGGATTACACAGAGATGACAACTACTGTAAGTGCATTTTTTTAGTATCTGAATAATTGTTGTGCGATTTTTTTCATTGTTAATTACTGTTAACATGAACATTTGTCACTAATTTTAATAATAGTACAATTTGTTCTTGTCTCCTGCTGTACAAGAGAACCCCATAAGTGGAAGAATGTTTTTGCTATACTTATTATTGTACTAACGATTCAGTCTACGACTGCATGTTAATTCATGCTGTATGATTATCAACAATGCCCTTTTGAACTTTTAAATTAATTGTGCATAATTAACTATTTCATGTTAGAATTGCTGTAATAGCTTCTTCAATGATTTCCTTTTTGTTTAGTTAAGTGATTCTTTCTACTGTGTCTTACTGGGTGCTATGTAATAAACAGAACCAGACTGTTTCTGAGTTAAAGGATTTTGTCAAGAAACTGAACTCATTGCCAGAAATGACTGTAATTATCCTTATTTCTCTTGCTTTCTATAGTCCTTGCCATTGCGGTCCCAATGAATGTAAGATCATAATTTGCTGCTGATTCTTTCAGAGGCATATTAATCTTGCTCAGCATCTGTCAACATTCACGTCAAAGCAGTCTTTTCTTGCACGACTTGACATGGAACATACCATTGTTGAGGCTGAGAGCTATGACATGTAAGTTGATCTGGATTCTTACTTCCAAAGTTTCAATAATTTAACATAAGCAACGATACTATGCTTCCTGCTTCCTGCTTCCTACTAGCATGTAGGTGCAAGAATATTGCTTTTCTGTTGTACTATTGGATGTTAAACTATTAGCTTAGCTTTATGCTAAAACTCTAGGCTTATTTACTAAGATTTGTTCCAATTAATTAATGTCAATATCATGTTTGGTTTCCTTGTGACAGAATTTTTCTACATTTCTGGTCTGATAGTGCTGTCTTATACCCTGGATTAGTTTTGTGATGTCTGAGTGCTCTCTGAGGATCCCTGTAATTCACTCGCATTAGATTAGTATTAGCCTTATTTTATTTACTTTTATGAAACAGATTCCTGTTAACACAAGGACATGGTTCAGCATTTCCTTTTAAGTTCTCAAGAATGAAGAACCTGTAGGCACGAATATTATAAAGTTGTCCAAGGTTGTAATAGGAGTCCATGTGCCATTTGAGAGTCAAACCAAATGATGCTAATCATTCTGTAATTGCTACTTGCATAATATTCATTGCACCTGTATTACTGTGTGACGAATGTTATTATGGTTCACATGATTGTTTGGACTAGAGAAACTATGTGTTTTACATAATTGTGTTAACTTGGTATTAAATCCTAAACATTTTCTTTCCGATTTTGTCGAATTGTCTTCCCTTTTTGACTTTCATAACATGTTGCTAAGAATTTGGATTTGTTGGCTGAAAAAGTTTCTGTATGCAGATGCTTTGAGCACATTGAAGAATTAATCCATAAGCAGGAACCTCTTGTTACTGTTCTGCGTCTTCTCATCTTATTATCTGTTACAAACTCGGGATTGACCAAAAAGCATTTTGACTATTTGAGGCAAGCACGGCCTGATCCACTTCATTTCATTAGTTGTTTGGTTGTTCATTTGTATAATTATTTTCTCTACAATTAGATACTTATTCTAGTTAGATGCTGGATGTTTGATACTTGTGCACCCCTGGATTAGGAGGGAGCTACTCCACAGCTATGGGTTTGAACACATGGCTACTTTGAATAATTTAGAAAAAGCTGGATTGCTTAAAAAGCAGGTTTTTTATTTATATCATTTTAGTTTATTGTTTTCTTGGTTTAAGACATAATATAGTGAAATGGTTTGTGTCAAATTGTAAGAAACCGTTTTACATCACCTGAACCTTGCAGGAATCGAGAAGCAATTGGCTGACAATCAAGCGTGCCCTGCAGCTTGTGGTTGAAGATACTGACACTGCCAAGTATTATACCTCATGCGTTTTATTTCTTTGTGTAATAGACATACATTTTGACTGTAATTTGGCCTTTGTGATTCTGATATCCATGGCTCACGTATAAGCTAATACACATCACTCTTTCACTGCCAACCGAGGTCGTTATGTGAGAAGCATGTACTAGTCTGTAGTATGGTATAATAGTCCTCATTTTGGGGATGCAGATTGTGGGAAATTATGCAAAAATTTGTTTAGTTCAAATCATGGAAAATTGGGTAATGCTTTTGCTGCATGTTTACTGGAAATTTTCTAACAGACAAATATTGATAATTTTCAGAAATGCAAAATTTATTGAATGCAGAAAATTTTAATAAGCTATATTATTTCCTGAAAAAAGAAATTGAAAATTTGTTTCTAAATAATTTTCAACATATCATGGATTTCTTGAGGAAGAAACAACTACCATTAGATGATAAAATATATATTTTGCGTTAAGAAAGAAACAGCATTTAGTTCATATTTATTTTCTCATTTAATTTATTAATTTATTTATGTTTTTTTTTTCATCTTTCCTCGTGTGTTGACTGAAGTATATGATCAAGACCATAAAATTTGCTTTAACATGCACCTTTTTTAGGCCATTTTAGAATTTATACATGTCAAACGCTTAATAATTTTTACCACCACAAGGAATAAGCTTTTCTTTCTCCTTTTTTCAAGTTTCAGCTAAAAGATTAAAAAAATAAAAACTAAGAACAGCACACTAAATAACTATACAATATTTTTACAGCTTGGCTAGTTTAGCTACATGATATCTTAAGTTGAGAGAGTTAATTTAATTCTTAAGCATGCTCATTATATAATCGCAGCACCATATCCTGTTGGTTTTCTTCCCTAACTTTTGAATTGATTTTGCATGTGACAGCCCAAATGACATTGCCTATGTTTTCTCCGGATATGCACCCCTAAGTATTCGTCTTGTTCAGCATGCTGTTCGATCTGGATGGTGAGGTCAATTCTTTAAGTTAGTGGCTCTTGCAATTCCTTAACCATGGATTGCTTGTTTAGTGAAAAGATAAATAATCATTAACTTTTCACCCTTGCTTCTTCTTTTTCCCTTTCAAAGAGAAGCTGAAATATATGAAGTGTGAATTAGAGCAAGTTTAATTTGATTGCTGGAAAATGGAAATGAATCTATCATGTACAATCATCAATATTACAATGATCAATAATAGATAAGAGTTTCTATATGAAATGTCCTATATTCAATAGACTGACTTTGGTCCTCTTTCTTTGGCTTATATATAATTCAAAATTTCTATGTTTTTTAAATAGAATGTAAAACAACAGAATTGGATATTCATTACCAAAGTTTGTCGGTGTTCTCCATCCTTTTAAACATATTCATTACCAAAGTTTGTATTTGGTTGGTTGCTTTGCCAATCCTTAGCTTTATTCCAAGGATATCTCTGTGCTATTTTTAATTTATTTACAGATTTTCTGGTCTGCCATTGTGGCAGTGAGGTTTTGTGCTTTTCCACAAATGCAGGACTTGCTGGTGTATCTTGTCATATGATGGCACAGGAATCCTATGAGTTTTTTTTTTATTAAAATATTGATTTTGTAATCCAAAATAAGTGTGAAGTAAATCTCAAGTCTCTAAGCCTGTTTGCGACTGCAACATGGGAATATTTGTTTTCTTTACCACCCACTCCTTTTCTGTCTTTCTGGGAAAAAGTAATTAGCGGGGAAACACCGTACAGAACTTTGACTGTTATTATGTATATGCTGTTTATATTGTCCGAGTTTATATCATCATTAGAAACTCACTATTAGTTTATCTGAAACAAATGTGATGGTTGATCTTTACAGGCGTCCTGTGGAAGACATTTTGAAGCTATTGCCTGGACCTCAGTCAGAAACAAAGAGAGTTAGTGATTCTCTCTCTCTCTCTCTCCCTCTCCCTCCCCCCAATCCCCCTTCCTTATCATGCAGCACCCCTCTAAAGAGTCTCAGTTTTTGATTAAATGGATTGGCAATTCACAAACTGTAAAACCTGAAACTTCATCCTCTTTTTTTTATACTGCTTCCTAACCACATTTCTTAGGACTTCTTTTTCTCATTATATTGGTAAATTTCAGAAATTAAATGCTAAGAATTCTCTCTACAAATTTTTCTTTTCTATTTTTTTTTTCCCTGTATCTCGCATTATCAGTAGTTCATCTTACTTTGCAGGGTGGATTCTCAAGCAGTACATCTTTTGACACATTGCATGGCTCTACTGCAACTGTTGACAGGTATGTCAACTCATTCTCATTTCTGTTTTGCTTTAGCTATAATTTTTAGTTATGTATATTGCCAGTTATTGTGACAGGAGTCATCATTAATATCCTTATTTATGCTGAAACCAACATATTCATTGACTGCTAAGAACTGCTACTAATGATTATAGAATCATAACTATCTACTTTATTACAGAAATAATTTTAGGGTAACCTTTGTTAACTGAGCTAGTTTATCAATCATCTCTTCCATGTATTTATAGTAAATCCATTTCTGACCTGTATCATCCAACATTTTCTTTTTATTTCATGGTAACATTGGTAAATATATTTCAGAGTGGCAGATGGAAGGCGCTCCCTAGTCCTTGTTGTATTCATTGGAGGGGTTACATTTGCTGAAGTTTCTGCTCTCCGGTTCCTTAGTGCTCAGGTATCGTCATTTAATAGGCATTTTTGTAATTTTATCTGAAAAATAATTTGCCATTATGAATACTTCAACTTGAAGCCTATAAAGACAAATTGCTAAATAATGTGACTGGACTAGACTCCAATTTAACAAACCCTGTTTTAGTTTACTGGAATTTCCCTAGCACAATAGCCAAGTCCTTGGAATTTCTAGTCATCCAAAACATCTTTCTGTGGCAGCTGTAATAAATTTCATGGACACATGGGAGTCTTTATTTGACATGGCAGAAGCTGGCTTTTTTCTGTTTTTTTTGTTTCAGATATATTTTCTTTTATATCAGCCTATTCTGGAACATTGTTTTTTTCCTCCTTGTGGCCTGATGCAGTAGTAATCTGTTCTTAACTTTGCCCTCAGTATCAAATTTATCATATATTCTTTCCCCCCCCCTATCAACATGCTCCATGAATTTTTTTTTTCGTAGTTACTATACTATTTCTCTGTCCTCTTGACATGATTCATTGATTATGTGGTGCCATGTGGATATAAGACCTTGCTTGCATGTACAAAGGATAGGTATGGATCCTATCTTTCCACAAAAAAAATGGCAGCATTTAGGGTGCAGATGACCGAAATGCTGCTGTTTCATTTAGGCTTTACAAGTCAATGAGTTCCACACCCTTCGTATGTCGACATGCACGATGGGTTTATCAATGGGGGGCTTCCCACATCATCAATGGAATGCCCCAAGGGAACTGATGATAGAATAACAACTAAAATCAAGATTCATGGAGCATATAGATAAGAAACATAGAATATTTAAGCCTTTCATTTATCTTCTATGGTTATTTTCCTCTCTCATGATACTTTTTCTTCTTTTTGTTCCTATTTTCATTGTCCTCTCAACTAATCATGCCTCTCACTTAGCTCGTTTGCCTTGTTCCAAACAACTATTAGATCATCTCTAATGGACTCTTTATTTGGATTATACTCTTATTTTAAAGAGTCGTTCTATAAAAAAGGTCTCCAATGGACTTTATCTTTAAAATTTAGAGAAGAGAGTGATATATAAAGCCAAACTTCACTCTCTATTTCAATTGTAATAAATACATCTCAACTTTTTATGCATGTTCTCTTTTTTTCATTGATATGTTTCTTTAAAATACTTCTCTCTTTCCTTGTAATAAAAAATCATTTATTTTTTTCTTTCAATTAATATTAATTTTTAGGGGATAAAATAAAATAAAGAGTAAAACATAAAGAGTCCATTGAACTTGCAAAAAAAAACGCTCTATATTTAAAAATGCTCTAAGATGCTCTTTATTTTATTAAAGATGCTCTTTAAAATAAAAAGTATTGTTGCCTTGTTGGAGACACTCTTATAATGTTATCTCCAAATCTTTACTAGAAATTTATATAATTTCAGTTTTATAATATGTAATATTATACACCAACTTTTCTTGAGTAGGGCTGACCTCAGGGCTTTGCTAATGTATACAGATCAAAGAGTCAATGCAGAATATAAAGTTGAGATAGAATTACATGTTTACAGGAAAATAACATGATCACATCTTGTGCTTTCAAGAATGAAATTGGGTTTTGGAATTTTCTGATACATCAAAACATTGCAAAAAACGTTTATTTGTAAAGTCTTTTTCTGCGTGCCATAAAATTTTAATGGCAGAGGTTCAAATTGATTTAAACTATAATGTTTCTGTTATATTACTTCACTGTCATGCTGTGTTGCAGGAGGGGATGGCGTATGATTTGATCATTGGAACAACAAAGATTGTCAATGGAAATACCTTGGTCGATACATACTTGGACCATTTGAGTTGATTTGTACTTTTTGGAATTCAGGAAAAAACATAAGAATATTGATTTGGTTGAGTGAAAATTGAGTTCTTTTTTTTTTTTTGTGTGCAAGGATTTGAGTTCAAATCTTTTTTTTTTTTTTCAAGTATCTAATAATTTGGATTTGTGCTGCTAGACACATTAAAGGAATAAAGTGCTTCCTTCTAAAAATTAAAGGTGCTTCATATTTAGATTTTGAATTCGAAATTTCTACTATTTTATTTCACCTCTTAGAGTTCAAATTCACTCTTATAAATCTTTGGGTATATTTGATCACCTAAAACCAAAAATACCTTGTGGTCATCTGGTATAAATTTTCCTAGCTGCGCTTACAGCCTTTAGCTTGTAACACAGCCCTCACTCAAAGTTTGCTTCACGGGCTTTAGGACAAAATAATGAGAACAGTATTTCACCAGCTTGCCAGACTTATGACCAGAATGAATGATCGCTGGTTTTTTTATTATAAATTTAAAATTTAGGGATGTTTAAACTTTTAGGACCCAAGTTCAAGTGGATTTTACACAAAATATCAAATTTTAACTTTTCTTTTCAAAATTTATTGTATTTTTTCTTTTTCTTTTTTTTTCAATTTTACCAAATTTCTTTTTTTTTTAAAAAATTTTACCTTTTTGTTTCTTCTTTCCTTGTTCTTTATTATCTGCTATTTTCAATAGAATTTGAACCGGTCTTCTTTGTCTTTGTATCAGCTTTCTCCATGGACGGTTATTCGGCACCAAATTTGTTGTATCTGCGAATTATTTGTGCAGCTATCGTCACCGATGGAGAGGAAGCAGGAGAATAGAGGACGCAAGAAAGCTTTTGAAGGCGGTGTAGCTGGAGATGGTGAAATCGAAAATGATAATCATGCTTCATGATTTGCAGAAATCATCATCAAAACTAAACATGATAAGGCAAAAATAAACACACAAAAAAAAAAAAAAAAAAAGAAAGAAAACCTGTAAATCGACATTTCATAGACATGCAGAGAAAGATGAGAACTATAATGAAAGAGAAAACAGTGGAAAAAACTACAAGCAAGGTTACATGGCAAAAGCTTTAAGATAGAACAATTAGAGAGAAGAAAAGTAAGACCAAAATGAGCAAAAAGTATATCAACCGAGAGCTTTTGAAGGCGGCGCAAGTTGAATGAATATTTGAAACATTTGAATCTCATAGACCAGGATGTTGTATAGTTGAGTTTTTTTTTATTCGTCATCTGAGTGATTTATTCATTCAACATCATTTGTATGTGTTGTTTTTTATTTTTTATTTTTTTTAAATCACTAAGATATCTTCAAGATATATCTAAAGTATCTCCAAAGTATACCAGAGATATTCTCGTATAATTCTCAAAGGTATACCGAAGTGTCTCCAATATATTCACAATTGTATTTTCAAGAAATTCATTCCATATAATTCTTAAAAAATTCCAAAGGTATACCCAAAGTATTCTCAAGATATTCTCATAGAATTATTAAAGATATACTGAAGTATTTCTAATTTATATTCAAGATATTTCAAGAGAATTCCTTGAAAATTTTCAAGATATACCAAAGTATTTCGGAGATATACTCAAAATATTTTTAAGGTATTTCTGAAGTATATCTAAGATATCCCCAAAGTATTTCGAAAAGTATACCAAACTGTTTATCTGAGAAATTTTGTAATATTTTGAATTTTGATTGAATTCTCTTCTTCTTCTTCTGTAATGATTTAATTGTTCTTTTGTTGTTTTTTATGAAAATTGAACTAAGATATCACAAGATATACCATTTGGGCATATTTTGAGGTTTAGGTATTGTTGTAATTGTTGAACGTATTTTTCGATAAAATTGAAAAAACATTAATGGAAGGTAAAGTAATTATTTCTCATTTTTTGGTATTTATGAAAAATTCCCTGAGTTCAATGGTAGAAATGAGAATGAAAATGATTAATTTTAGCATGTTATTCAGTTCATTTTTATTTATTAAAGAATGAGAATAGTAATAAAATTTCTTTTGCATATGTTTGGTTAAATTGTCATATAATTTGTAAATCAATAATAATATAATATAATTTTTTTCAAAATAAAATATGAAAAAATTTTCGAATTATCTAAATGTGATTTATATATATTTTCTATTTATTTAAGATAATTACACTTTTAATTTTGTCATTTTTGAAAAAAATAAATTAATATTATTAAAATTATATATTTTTCATAAATTATTCTAACATTAATTAAGAGTATATTGAAAAATTAAAAAATGATTATAATTTATTATATTTAGTTATATTTGATTCCCATATAAATGAAATATTAATTTTCTAGGGGAGGAAAACCAAATATTAACAATGAGAATCATTCATTTCCATTCTCAAGGGAATTTCAAATAATCAAGTCAAATTGTTTTTGAATAATGAAATTAAACCCTTTTAGAGTTACTTGTCAAATACTTTCAATTCTTAAAATATCAAACTTAATAGATTGTAATTATTAAAGTTTTAGGTAATTTAATTAGGTTTTTATTATGACTAGATATCCAAAGGATATTCAAACTATGTAATTATAATTTATAAAGTATAATATAGTATAAATAATAAAATTTTAAATTTTAAAAATGTAACTACAATTAAATATTTAGAGTATAACTATATAAAATATAAACAATATAATGTATGATAGAAGTATAGAATATAAAATAAAATATAATATAATTAAAGTGTGACAATAATTATCAAGGGCGAATCCATGTGGGCGATAAAGGTAGCACTTGTCCACATTCTCCAATAAAATTTTGAAAGTAAGTATATGTTATACATATTTTTTGCCCCTATATTAAAATTTATCTTTGTCCCATCATAATTTTTTATTAAATTTATTAGAAATATATATTTTATTATTAAAAATTATTATATAAACAAAAATTTGCCCCCACATATATTAGCTTTTGGATTCACCCCTACTAATTATACTATTAATATACTACAAAATATAATGTAGTATAAAATATAAAGTGTATAGATTATAATTATAAATTATAGCATAAATTATAAAGTATAATAGTGTAACTAGATAATACAAATTATAAAGTATTATATATGTGTAATATTACATGGGCAGCAAAAACTTATCTTTAGAACCGAAATTTGTATTTTTAATGCTTCAGAGATTAGATCCAATTCCATAGCACAAATGCCTCTTAACTCTCTTAGATGACATTGGAACAAGAAGATTTCATAGCAAATTGCAGAAAGTAGGGAGAAGAAGAATGAAACGTTATGTTTCTTTTTTTTTAGTAACCTCTGCAGATTGAGCAATTATTTTCTAATAAATAAATGTCTTCCATTTAAGGTTTTAAGTTGGATCAAGCCCATATTGGTTGCCCAAACTTATAACCCGACATCTCTCACTTGCTCATAATGGGCTTGACTCGTCCCAAAACTTCATATCAATAACTCAAATTCAGATAGAGAATCATTCATACAGGTTAATGAACTGTGCGACTTGAACCATACAAATAGTGGGGGCTCAAATATACAAACTTAACTAAAGGCTATATAGGAAACATCAACCTAACGATATAGTTATTCTTGATAATGTACTTATTTATCCTAAATATCTTTCTTAATACATATGATTGAGTATCATTCAATCACTCAAGAATTCATATTCAAATCACTCTTACAATTACAAAGTACTCTAAGTTATTTTAAACTTTATCAAGAGAAATAACCTTGGCCAGTGAATAAAAGTAGCAAGTATAAAAGCAAAAATGTTTTTTCTTTCGCCTTCATACCAATCAGATTTGAATTAACTCACTTTTCTATGAGTATTTTATTGAATCAAATTATCTCATGTCTATATGATACATCCTAAGATAACCAACATTAATTTATCACTTCATGATATAGTCAAAAGTCACAAAGGGTAAGAAATGTGAAATTTGTATTTAGGATTTCTAGGACCCATATATCGAAGAAGCAGGGATCATTATGTCGCTTCCTAATAGGTCGTCTAGCACATGCAGTATGAAATGCATATTGCATGTGCTAGCAACTCTTTTCTTTTCAAAGATAAAAGCGTATGTGTCTTATTAGAGAGGTGCTCTAAAGGTAATTACCTTTAGCACTTGATGTACATATTCATTTATTAATAAAGACATTATCATTCAATGATATTCATGTATGTATGAATTAATTAGATTTTTAAATTGTTTAATGAAGTCCTTGATGTAAAACATAGCATAAAGGAAATCATGATGAGATTCATATCATGTGCAATTTTGTTTATATCTAAATGTAACAAGATGGACATTGTTAATTCGGAAAGACTAGCACATGTTATACTTCTTTACTAAGTCAAGTAGTAGATCTCATAAGCTATAGACATGAGATGTTTAGAGTTATTATATGGATGTTTGCTAGAGTAGTCAAGTACATTGGATGACTTACTTGCTTTGAGACAATCAAGTGAATTATTCAATGTCAATGATAGTCTCATCATAGCAATATTGCAAGTATTCTTAAGCTTGAGATGCTCAAGGTTATCTTGGATATTGATCCTATACTTTGACTCCTTTTCCTTATTGCCTCATAGAGGTCGCTCATAGGGTAGTGATTAGGTATAGCTTAAGGTATTCAAAAGTAGTTGATTAGTCAATAAAAGATTCACTGCTCCTAATAGAAGGAGAGTATACATATGGCCTCTTGTGAAGATCATTACTCGGGAATCTCTAGCCAAAGTGGACATGTCTTGAAGAGTGTCTTCATAGAAATATTTAATAGAATAATGAGTCTTATAGACAAGATCTAATATCACTTGGGCTAAATGTGACGTAGTCAGTCTAGTGGGAGTTGACATATAGTTCATATTCTGAACCGAGTGAGGTATAAAGAAGTGAAATGACGAATTGGATGGTAATTGTCTATGGAAGGGTGAATAGTCAAGGCTATTGACTTTCCGGTCAATTAGGGGTCATGATGTGTTAGTAGATACCGCTTATGATCTACTAGAAATCAGGTGCTATTTTGATGACCAACATAATAGGAAACCTATTGTAACATCTTCGACTGTTTATACATGCATTACTACATGCATTTCATTTTGAACATGTTCATTTTATAAATGTCATTCACATGAAACACATGCATACATATGGATTTTGGCGTGAATATTTTCACGAGGTAAACTTGACACGGGTCGGTTTATCGCAATAGGAGCAAGTCATACGTGTCTAGTTATAATTTAAATAAGAATGACAAGGTATCAGAAATAAAATTAAATAAAATGATTAAATTGATATAAATGAAATTTGGCATAGTTAAATTAATTAAAGTATACTATGTGATTAGATTGTACTTTTAGCATTGACTAGGTACATAATAATAATAATAATAATAATAATAATAATAATAATAATAATAATAATAATAATAATAATAATAAAGGAAGAAAGGATAAAGAAGGACAATTTTGGCTTATCCATTAGTGCCTATTTTGTTTGTTTACACATTTTGAACAACCATTTTCTCCCCAGGCCATTTCTTCTTTTTCTTCCCCCATAAGAGCCTTCTTTTCTCCATTGTTTCACTTCAGTTTTGCAGCAAATTCAACCCTTACAAATTTATTCTTAGTAAGTAATCAACTTTTCTTGTTTAAGTGTCCATTATGACTGATTAGGATCTGTCACAAGCAGTATTTTGACACTCAATTTTAATAGTCATAGAGACTGATTCTGGAAAGGTGTCAAACATATCACTTGTAGCTTTATGTCTTAGGTTTATGGCTATATAAATAGATTTGCAAGATTTGGTGTCTATGAAAAGATATTGGCTTATGATTGAGACGGGTTTGTTTGTGGAACCCTAACTGAATCACTTGCTGTTTTAATTATTTTTCCATATGATATAGCTAGTAATTAAGGAAATTCAAAACATAAAAGTTGTATATATATGTGTTATCTAGTTTTATACTAAATTTTAGAACCATATTATAGGCAGATGTTGAGTTATGGTCAAGAGAATCATGTCTGTTTCATATTTGCGCTACCTGCTTAGTATCCTGTGCATGTCCAGTCAGTTTTTTACCCATTTTGAGCTTCTTATAGATATTATCTGTAAATGGTCAGAATATGAAAATTATAATAGATGTCTTAGCTAAATTTTGGTACAAATACCACCTCAATATGCTATATATTTTGTGAGTTATGGCATTCATAAATTAGACTGGTCCGGATGCCAACTATATTCTTGACCAGTTAAAAGTACCCCACCATATGGGGACTTTTGAGACTAAATGGATAAAAGTTTTCAGCATGAAAAATGTTCCATTTTAGCATATATAAGTGTATACAAAGTTTCATAAAAATATGACTTACACATTATAAGTTATGAAGAAGCAAAATTGGTATCCCAAAACTGCCTAAGGGCAAAAACAGGACGTGCATATAAATTACATCAAAAATTAGACAATGGTCCAATTGTTTTAAAATTTAGATATGTTATAGCTCTACATGTTAGTTTTAATTAGAAATAAAAATTGTATAAATTGGACTAGTATAGAAAAAGTTATAAGCTTCCGAATACATGAAGGTCACACTGTCATAATACCAAGCCCTAGTTAATGGTCCATATTATGCATATTTCAATTTGTTTAAGTTTTACTAAGTTTATTTAGCTACCAATTGACTAACTAAATATTCAATTAGGCCAACAGCATATTGGAGACCCCTAAGGAAGTGAAAGACAATAAGTCAGAGGCTCAAATATCAAAAGAAAATGTGAGTTTAATTATCAAACAATTTATTTGGTACGTATATTTGTTGCATGCTATGTGCAACGTGACTTGACTTGCTGCTATATAAATTACATGATTGTTATGGTATGGATATGATACCAAAAAGTGTTGAACGACTGAAACACATGGTTGTGTTATAGATTTTTCTTACATGAAGTGATTGATGATTGAATATACAAAGGCGATATAAATACAAATGTTAAGTAATGATTATTGCATATGCATATGAATTTAAAAGACGTTGTTACAAGTTAAATGACATTGTAAAGTAAAATAAGAGGCATATGGTCCAAACAAATATTTAAAAGCAAAAGAAAAGGCCTATGGTCTAACAAATGTGCAAATGTTACAAATAATCAAGCTAGCTAGTAAATGCAAATGTTCACATGGAAACTCAGGACAGTGTCTGTTTAGCCTGGTCGCAATAAAAAAAATGACATAAGTATAAGCAAATGAAATATTTACATTATTTAATATGATTTATATTCATATGATATTGATAAATAGAATGACATGTCAAATGTATATGAATGGAAATTATTACTCATGATTATGAATTGCTAGGTACTTTAGCAAGATTTTGATGGTTATTCTCACTGAGTCGCAACTCACCAAATTACATTATTTTTCAGGCAAAGAAAAGTAATTAGCTCATTTTGGAAGTGCATACCATATAGGAGATATGGATCACAAGTCACTGGCCAAGCATCACCAATCTCTCTCCTTACATTGCACCTATGTATAGGAACATGACATCTATATTTTGGATTGTATATCTGCATATGTATAAATATAGTAAATATGCAGTGATATATAAATACATATTTAGCCTTGAACTTGCTACCTGCAATAATTAAATACAGCATCTGAATTATCAGCATATGTATTAAATTATGTTTATAGTCAAACTGTGATGTTATGCGAAATTATCAAATATTATATAGCGATACTGTTATATGATTCAAAAAAAATATATCTCTCATTATAAATAAGATCATATCTTATTATTATACAATACATGATGATACACGATAACATAATACAAGTGATATCCATAGGTATAAGGTGTTATACCTAACAGGTCACATGCATAAAAGGTTTAAAGAAGAAGTGAAATGGGCTTTGGATCGAATCCAAAATTGAGAGACAAAAACCAGGTTATGACAAGTTTGCGGTCATGAAAGATGTTTCATCATCATGAACTATGTTGCTGTCGCAAAAAAGGTTTCGTGATCATGAAACATGATGCAGTTACGAATGGTATATTCGCAACAATGTTTACGGCTGTGAAAGTGACCATGAACTAAATTGACCCTCAATGTCAATTTTGGCATTGCATATTTTCACGCTCGGTAGATGGTCTCATAAGCATTAGTGGCACGATACCAAGGCGGTTCGTGATCATGAACAAAAGTTCGCAAGCGTGAACATGGTCAGTTCAACAAACCTAATTAGATTAGGAAGCTTAAACTAAGGGTTTCACTAGCCTTACTCTAAGATCAATTAACATAGCTAGCTTTTAGCAAGTTGATCAAATCATCTCCTTGATGGTTTTCTTCTTCTACCTTCACGTGGATATTATTAGAGATAATCCTTCATTGGATTGTTATGGTTTGCGACAATCTGATAAGAAGAGAATTGAAGAAACAAATCAAAAGGTAATATCTTCAACCATGTATGATAGCTTAATTGGTTATGGATTTCATAAGGCACTCCATTAGTTTTAGGTTAAATAAAAATTTTAAACTCCACTATGATAATGAATGTGATACATGTTCAAAACCCAACATATCTCGCTCTTTATTAAAAAATAAATAACACTATATGAGTTTTAGTCTTGTCAGTCTGAAAACGCCAAACCTAAAACTTTTGTCTAACATTTAACAATGTTAAACAACAAGTTTCACATTTAACTTCCTCGAAATAGACACATGAATAGTGGGGAAGTTATTCATGTCGATTCTTATATATGAAGAATTTCATCTTGATTCTCATCAAGACAACCTTTTATGTAATAATATGACCAAACCTGCTCCTATTATGTCTTAGTCATCCAAACTTTGGTCTCATCACTACTCGCTCCATAATACTAAAGGTGATTATTCATATGAGAGTAAATCTAATTCTATCGGCATACTTCATGAATTGTGCTAACTGGCATTCAATTGAATAATAAGAAATGTGTTGTATATCGTTGCAAGAAAAAATACAAGTGGCTTGTTAACATAAGTTAATTATATCCTATATAAGCTTAGGGACCTCACATGTCTAACAAATGCATCCTTAGCTATTGGTTTGGTAAATGGATCATCTAAAATTTCACTCCTAGGAATGTGTTTCAAGACCACTTCCTTCTATGTGATTATGTCTCTAAAATAATCATATCTAGTCTAGATATGTTTGGTCTTTCCATGATATTGTAAATCCTTCGCATAGGCTTATGCAGCCATACTGATATAATAGATTGTCACTGATTCATATGTTGACTTAACAATTTCTAAGTACGATAAAAACCTTCTCAACCAAACTGCCTCTAATGTAGCTAAGGAGCATGCTATATATTCAGCTTCCATCATTGACAAAGCTATGCAAGATTGCTTCTTGCTACTCTATGAAATTGCACAATCATTAAGCAAGAATGCATATACAAAAGTCAATTTATGCTTACCAAGATCACTTCCCCAATCAGTATCTGTATAACCAATTAAGTGCAAATTCTTCCCTTGATAGCACTGAACATAGTCTGAATTTCCTTTCAGATATCTCAATATCCTCTTGATTGCCATCCAGTGTTAATAGCAAAAGTCTAAATGCATGCATATCATTGAATACATCAGACTACCAACAGTGCTAGAGTAAGGTACTTTGGACATTTGTTCTCTTTCATCATATGTCATGGGACATATATCAATAATAAGGCTTAGATTTCTTTCGATAGAGGTATCATTCGGCTTGCAATTTTGCATATGGTAATGCTCTAACATTTTCTTAATATCAGTCTCCTAAGATAGATCTAGAAGCCTTTTTGAGCAATCATAAAGATCTTATCACTAAGCACATAGCTAGCCTTAATCATGTTTTTCATTTCGAAGTTTGATAATAACCATTTTTTAGTAACATCAATCAACTTCTTATCATTTTCAGCTATTACTATGTCATCAGTATACAATGACAGAATTATAAAACCACTAATTGAATGTTTAATATACACGCAATGGTCTTTTTCCATCATCATAAAGCCAACCTTTAACATGGCTTTATGAAATTTGAGTTTTCATTGTCTTGATGCTTGCTTAAGATCATAAATAGATCTTTTAAGTATGCAAACTTTGCGATCTTATCCCTTAAGCTCGAAGCCTAAAGGTTGATCCATTATGATCTCTTCATCTAGCTTTCTATTAAGAAAAATAGTCTTTACGTATATTTGGTATAATTCTAAATTCATTTGTGCCATAATAGCCGGAATGAGGCGAATTGAAGAAAATCTGACCACAGGCAAAAATGTCTCTCTATAGTCAATTCCTCTTATTATGTATAACTCTCGGCTACTAATCGAGCTTTATATCTTTCAATCGTCTCATTCATCTTATATTTAATTTTGAGAACCCTCTCGTTCCCAATTGTCTTACGACCTGACAGTAAATCAATCAAATCCCAAACTCAGTTAGATTTCATCAAATCCATTTCCTCTTCCATAGCTTTGATCCATTCCTTAGCTTTAGGACCAGAAAAAGCTTGTTAAATTGTTTTAAACTCTTCTTTATGTGGAGCAATCACAAAAGCTTCCCTTTCAATCTCAAATTGATGACAAGGAATTCTCTCACGATTACTATGTCAAGATTTAGATTGTTCATGATCTTGCTATATAGGAATAAGATCTAGCAACTTTTCACTTCCACTAGCTTTAGGAGGAGCATGATATTCCATATCATTTTGCTCTATCGAAGCTAAAGCAATCATTCTTGCTCTCCCTCTAGTCTCGGGTTCTTCCATTTAATATAATCAGAAATCTCCATTTCTCTCACATATTTAAGGAAAGTCCTCTTCTAAGAAAATGACATATCATGACTCAATTTTTGTTACCTTTCCATTTGCATCTTCCTCCAAAAATACATATCCTTTGGAGAATTTTGAGTATCTTATGAAGATACATTTCTTCCTCCTCAGACCAAGTATTTCATATTCATGAGAAGTGTTATGGATATAAGCCACGCATCTCATAGGCGCATATTACTTAAGTTAGGCTTCTTGCCTTTCCATAACTCATATAGAGTGAAAGTAATAGATTTTGATGGTACACAATTAAGAATGTAGGCCGCGGTTAGTAGTTCATCTCTCTAAAAGGAAATAGACAAATTAGAATACGTCATTATTAACCTAACCATATCCAATACGGTTATATTCCTTCCTTTTGCTATGCCATTTTGTTGTGAAGTGAAAGGAATAGTTAGTTGTCTATCTATACCCTTATCATCACAACAACCTTTAAACAAGTCTGATAAATATTCATGTCCTTGATCGGTCTGTAACGCTTTAATATTCATATTTAATTGATTCTCAACTAATCTACTATAATGTATAAAGCAATCCAATGCTTCAGACTTATGGGAAATCAAATAAACATGACTATATTTGGTGGAATCATATATAAAAGTAATGAAATAATGAGTGTCATATCTTGCTCTCATATTCATTGAGCCACAAATGTTATAATGGATAAGTTGCAATGGAAATGTGGCTCTTTTGGATACCACTTAACATTATCATTTAATAAAATGTTATTGGAATTGCTAATAACAAATATGGTTGTATTCATATCTATAGAAATAATATCCAACACTACAAAACCATTTAACAAATAACCAAAGCCATAATAGACGTCGTCCTAAAGTAATTGCACATAACCATTATCAAACACAATTTTAAAACCAAGTCTATCAAAACAATAACATATACTAAATTTTATCGAACATCAAAAGCATAAAGCATATCATGGAGATTAAGCGTGCCACCACCCTACAACACCAACTTATAGGTATTGATCCCGAGCACGTCAATAGAAGAAGTATTCCCCATATAAATACTTCTACTGCCTTTTGGAATCCAACGAAAATTCACAAAGGCATTTTGATCCCTCACTATATGGTCGGTTGCTGCTAAATCTACAGTCTAATAAGGAACAGTTTCAACTAGTATCAAACAACTGCTGACATATAATTCAGAGGGGTGAATTTGATCATATAATACCTTTGGCTTAGTGCAATCATGAGCAAAGTGACCAGGCTTCTCACAATTGAAGAAATTCATATTCTTGCCCGTTTCTACCGTGCTTGCACTAGTTTTGTGCTAAAATTGACTTCATTGCCTCTCTTGCATTGCTATTGCCTTTACCCTTTTTTGACTAGAGCAGAAAGCACCTTTGGACTCAATCATATAAGCCTCCCCGACGAGCTTATTAGCGAGAATACGATCCTCCTCTAGCTCAACATGTCAGGCAACATCATCAAATGTTTTTATGTTATCATTGTGAGTAAGGTTAACACACATGTGTTCCCAGGCATTAGGAAGACAGCGTATCACAACTTGGATCTATTGTTCATCAGTCAACTCATGGCCAATAACCTTTAGTTCACTTATCATGTTAGATATGACAATAAGGTGTTGCCTCATAGTATGATTTTGATTCTTCTTGTAAGCATCAAACTTCACAGCCAACTGACTCAACCTAGTGGTCGAGGTTCCACCAGATTGAACCTTGATAGCATCCTATATTTCTAGGGTTGAATGGTGTTTCTCAAATCAAGTCATTTCTCATAATGTTCGGCATCAGTATGTGAGCAACTCTATCCTTATGCTTATAGGCTAGATATGTCTCCATATCTAATTTATATTGAGTTGTGCTTCCATGCTCAAGCTTAGCCATCGGATATGTGATAGTTTTCAGCATTTCTTGCTCTTCCGGAAGATACTAAATCTTATGATGCCATACATCATAATTATTTTCATTCAACTAATTATCTCCCTGGTTCAAGTCAACAACTATGATTTTCGTAGCCGCTATTTAAACTATTTAAAATAATGATCACAATCAGCTTTAGCATAATTTGTATTTGCAAAAAAATTTCATGTCACAATATTTGAAATTAATCAATAATAACCTAACAAAAGCAACAGAAATCAAAGTATTGTTACAGTCCAATCAATTCTCGTTGGCATGGTTTAGTTATCATCATTTAATTTAAACATGTATCAATCATTATATTAGGTGGTATCAGTATCTACCAACCTAATATTCCCACAAAATCACATGTATATATTTTCTATACAATAAAACACTAAAAAAGATGTATTTATACAATGAATCATATCAACATCCACATTGTCTTTCTAAAAACATTCAATAATTGACATATATAAAGAGCAAATCATAATGCTACCACTAATCATGTGATATCATATTTATTTATCACTAATCATGCGTCAATTTACATGTCTTTTACATTTTTTCCATCAAATAAACCCTTTAATTAGAAAATTAAATTTAAAGCATTTTAAGAAAAATTTGCACCAACAATGGAGTCCACATGTGCCCACATGCACCGAAAGGCAGTTGTCCATGCGTCAATACGAGTCATCGACTTCATCCCATGCATCGCCATATGCTGAGATGCACTACCGGAAGTGACCTACACACGTTCATGCACTTCCACGTGCTGGGGACACCAATTATCTACCACGTCAGCAACAAACCAATGACATGCAACCATGTTAGCGCCACTTACGTGTGCTCGATGACGTGTTAGCCATGCCAAGCACTTTGACACGTAGCTGAACCACTATCTGCCGTGTTGAACCTACTAGCCATGTCTCACATCCACGATGGCTCGCCACACTGTCTGACAACACAACATTATTCACACATCACACCAACAACCGCCTACCATATGGCTGGCAGTTCCAATTGGCCAAAATGTGTCGTTGTATGTTGACTATTTCTTCAATGTTTTGCATTTTTCCAACGTTGTTAAGGCTGTTCTACAATTTTGAACCATTATTTTTTCAATTTTGCTATAATTTGATGGAGTTTGAACAACAATAACAACAACCAGAAGTGGAAATTACACAAAATACGATTTCTAGAATTAAGAACCCTAATTATGATTAGAATTTTGAAAATCATATAAATTCAAATACTCATCCAAAAATTCTGCAAAAATACTCATTGGAAAACTTGTGACAAGAGTTTTCCAACCATACCGGTATTATACCATGAAATAGAAGAAAATATTCTTGAAAATTTGAAGAAAATTCAAATTTATAGAGATTTTTCATGTATATATAATGGTAAAAAAAATTCTGATCTTCAATTCAGGCATAAAAACACATAGCGGGGCTCTGATATCAATGTAAGATTATACGAACAGTGAAAACTTATCTTTCAAACTAAAATATGTTGTTTTCAATACTTCAATGGAGTCAGATTAGTAGAACTTGACCCAATTTCATAGCACAAACGCCTCTTGACTCTCTTGGATGACTTTGGAAGGAGAAGATTTCAAAGAAAATTGCAGAGAGTAGGGAGAAGAAGGAAACGTTCTGCTTCTTTTTTTCAGTAACCTCTCTTGATAGAGCGTTTATTTTCTAATAAATAAGGGAATTTTACAAAAATAAGTACCTATTTACATTTTTATGGCGCTTAAATTTTTTTCAATTTTACTGAAAATAATTTTCTAAAATTACAACAGTAACTAAATCTCAAAATTACTCTAAAATATGCCTAGACGGTATATTTTTGGTGTATCATTAGGGATATTTTGGTTTAATTTTTACCAAAAAATAACAAAAGAACAAGAACAATTAAATCATTAAAGAAGAAGAAGAATATCAAAATTCAAAACATCCAAAAATTTCAAACAAATAGTTTGGTATATTTTTCAGAATACCTTGGAGTATGTCTTGAGGATATATTGGGAATTCCTTAGGAATACTTCGGGAATATCTTGGGTATACCTTGGGAATACAAAGAATTCCTAGGAGGAATTCTCAGGGAATATATTGGGTGTATCTTGGGAATACTTTGGCATATATTTAGGAATTACATGGAAATATATTGGGTATACTTTGGAAATTCTTAAAAAATTCCTTCAAAATACATTGGGTATACTTTTGGAAATTTTATAAAAATATCTCTAGTATTCGTTAGAGATATTTTTGGTATACATTGGAAATATCTTAGTGATTTTTACCAAAAGAAAATAAAATCAACAACACAGATAAATTCTAATTAAAAAAGTAATTAATCAATTAAATGGATCACTTGAGCACTATTAAAAAAAAATAAAACAGTTGATAAAAAAGAAGGAAAAGAAAATTAAAATCAAACACGCTGGCAAATTTGACTTGGAATATCTAAAATTTGGCTGAACCTTTTTCTCCGTTCCAACTTTCAACTACTCTTCTCTATTCACATTACAATCTCACAAAGGGGTGATAAAATATTAAGAATCAGTTAACTAGCTGTTGTAAATAATTCACATAATTATTAGAATTTAATCACGAAATTATGGTGGGTGCAACAATGCGTGTGCTTCGCTTGTACTTACCCTCAACTTTATTCTTCTGCAATGCATTGATCGGTTTCCAATAATTCAAACAAAATTAACTTGAACATCAATCAAAATTCAAAATAAAAGCTTCATATGGAGCTAGGATCGTCCTCTC
>CATIWF010132723.1:0-15341 GCA_949630135.1 Balakata baccata
TTTAATATTTGAAAATATAATTATGTATAAGATAGATTTAATTTATTTATTTATTATATTTTATTATGTATGAACTTATTAAAAATTATATTTTGATAAAATGTTACTTTTGACCGGTTCAACCCCGGTTCAACCTCTAACTCTTAACCCTCTGTCTTTTCCGGTTCGTTGACCGGTCCGGTTTTTACAACATTATATAAAACTGATTTAAATTGAAAAGAATTAAATAAATATTACTATTGGCATTGACATATAAAAAAAATATAATTGTCGTGTGGAATTAGAGTGAGAAACAGAATTAAATTTAAATTTTTATAAAATTGGATATAAATGTTAAAAAGTGTAAAATTCATTAATTTTTTATATAATTTTTCTTTTTATTATTAAATTTTTTAGGATTAATTTTACCAACGGAGTTTCAATTATGTAAATTTTAACAATTCAATTTTTTAAAAATTATTTTAATTATAAAATAAAAATTAAAGTACTTTTATATTACAAATAAAATTTAAAAAATTAAATTATTACAATTTATATAATTGAAATAACATTAATAAAATTCATCCAACTTTTTACTTCGATTTTAACTTTGTAAAAGGAACGAAGGTGAAGACTTAGTGTAAGAGTAATTTTCACCAGGTTGAATTTTATCAGTATTATTTTAGTTATAAAATAAAAATAAGATGGATAATCTTACTGAATTGTTATATAAATGAATTGCCTTACCAGTGAGACGGTAAAGATGGCATCAGAGGTCATAATTGAATCTCTAATTTATGCATTAAAACAATAGCGGTAGGACGCTAACAAAACTTTTTAGGGGAGCTGAATCAAAATTTAGCAAATTTGACAACTGCTTGAATTTGATTATATTATAAAACAGATATTTAGATGGGGTTTATGAATTTTCAAATAAGCAATTTCTTTGATGTATAATATTGTTTCAAGTCTGAAAACAATGTGGAGTACTGGTATGATTCACTTCTGATTGTCCAAATACCAGATGCAAATGTGGACTGATTCGTGGGAAGTTGCAAAAAAGTCCCCTTGCACTTCTGTAGGCTTTGTCGGAGCAGATTCGATTGCCTTTAACGCACAGAGATAGCACAAATGAGTGATGTGTAAAATTACTCGTCTTTCCTTTGCAATTCCGGTAACATCTTTTTTTTTTAATTCGAAACTTGTATTCTTTTTATTATTATTATCTCATTCATAATCAGGCGATGTTTATATTACTGTACTTGTTTTGTATTGAGTAAGAATTTTGACTTATATTGAAAGTAAAAGAAGTTTCTGTAAGTCAAAGGCATCTCAGACGAACAGACAAGTGCGCCATTGTTCGTTGTTTTAGCACTTTTAAATGTTTTACTGTGTCTATTTTAAGTTTCTAATGCTGATTCAGAAGTTTTTCTGGGTATCGAAATGGTTATTAGATGAATATTGTTCTACTCGGTACTCCTTAAGATATATCCCCTTCAAGGATTTGTAATTTTTCGTGATGCCTTTGCTCCTTCTATGAGTCAAATTCTACACTTTTTTGCCCTTTGAATTATAAAGTTATAGGTGGAATGAGAAATTTTTTTTTTCTTTTTATTTTCTTGAATGAGTATAATCTATATAGTTGGCTATTTATTACATCCATGATGTGTGTTATGGTGCGCAAATTGTTATTTGGAGAACCGGCAGTGAAAAATACTTCATCTATGTTCGATGAAAGTCCTCAACCAGCATAGGTTATTGGAATTGTAAGGAGGCAGAAACGAGCAGTGATGACTCTTTTCCCTTTGGTATTGGATTAGGAGATTTGATTATAGAATCTAATCAACTTTTTGCATTTTTTTTTCTCAATTTATGCGTTAAAATGTGGCATGGCAACTATTTGAAATCCATGTTGACAAGTTTAGCAGCCAGGTGATTTTTTAAATTCAGCTTTGTGCCGCGCCATATTTTTGTCAATTCCAGTAGATATGTGGTTAACCAAGAAAAACCTCAAAGTTTTGAAAAGCCAGGAAAAGAATTTTGTTCAATTAACTTATTGTTCTGGCTTTTGGAATGATTTAATTTTTACAACCGAAACTTTTTCAAGGAAAACATAAGGGCTGTTGTAATGTTATTCTGAAGTAGTATCTTGATTATTACTAGCAAAAATTATTTTAGGATGGACTTCCTGGGCATGATAGGGTTATAGTATCAAGTTCTCCTTCGCTTCCCTCCAGTCCAAGAGGTTTTGTGCTTTGGTTCATTAGAAGTAGACACCTAAAATCCATACACCAAGTAGAAATCTTCAAGTTTTTCATTGTTATTTTTTCAGCTAACTTCTCAGTCATTGTAATACTTCTACTGAATGGGACCCAAGCAAGCCAAAATGGTTTTGATTATGATTTATAATCGTGAATATTGATCATAAACCTGGTATGAAGAAAAAGGTAAGATTTATAAATTTTGTTGTCTGGCCTGTTTTGGTCTATGGAAGTGTATGCACTTTATGTCATAAACTTGGTCTAGCTTGCATCTCAAAATGTTAAAGTGAAGTGCAGAAGAACTAGCATGGATTATGTTGGGGATGACCGAAATACCTGACAAGGTCTAGAGTTGCAGTTACTAACAATAAATTGAGGGAAGTAGAGTACTAGGAGTCACTGATATCCAATATAGATATATGAATTCACCAGTGTGGAAAAGTGAGTAAGCTCAAGTAGTTGGATAAAAAGAAAGGAAGTAGACCACAAATATTGTAGATTGAAATGGCAATTAGTCATTTGCTGTCTGCTGTTTCAACATTTAAAAAAACTTTTTCCTATATGGTTAATTGTTGAGAGAAAAGGATTTTTGTATCTAAATCTTAACTTATTCAGATTGATTGTGTAGAAATGAGTAATTGAACCTTTGGTCCATGTGCTCCTCTACATTGTCCATCTCCTTTTTCCTTTGCTAAAAGGAGCATATTTATAAAGTTGATGTTCCTTTTGCGATTGTTCTTTTTTTTTCCTTCTAACGTAGTTTTATGTTTTATTCTTTCATTTGCTCTGTGTTCTTAACTGCTTAATCGCTGATGAAGTTCTCCCTTTGGGCTAACATGAGAGAATATATGTTATGGATGGTTTAGCATTATGTGTATTCAATTTGGCGGAAGCATGCAAGGATTTGTCATTTTGGAGACACCAACATTGAGTGTATAATCATAGAGAACAGTTAAGAGCAAAATCTGATGACCAAATTTCTTTATTTCTTTTTTTTTGAGGACCATACTCTTTTAGAGAAGTTCTTTTGCTTTTTAATTTCCTGCTGATCTTATTATTCTTTCAAATCACATTTCTATGAATTCTTACTGAAGACCTTTGTTTTGTAATTCCTAAGCACACATAAATTAGAAGAGGGAAACTATGAAAAGACAGAAACTCTTGAATTTGGATAGTGCTGAGAGAAATAGCTGTTGTATGCAGACCTCTTTTTCTGTTATTATATTAGATGTTATGCTGATAGCAATAAGATGATGTATTATTGTTGATATTTTCCATTTGTCTCCCTCTCTTCCGTGTTTGTGACTTTGCCCCTGCAAATTTACTTGTTGTTTTAAGGAAAAATTGTAGCTGTACTTGAGAAACACAAAATAATAAATTTTTATTTTTGTTTTACCTGCTGATTTGAACTCTTGTTTTTGGAATATTTTAGAGGAAATGCATTGCTAAAGTCTCTAGTTTGAATAGGTATCTTGTTAAATTGAATATTACTCAAATTTTTGACGCTGAAACAATAATGAAATAGTTTGTATAGGAAATAAATTACTGATGTTGAATGAGACGTTTTAGTTAATATGTAAATTGGAAACTTCTACTGTATCATGTTGAGTTATGGAAGAACATATAGAAAAGATAATGGCAGAGGTTTTTCTATAGGTTTCACTGTGAAATGAAAGAATTAAGCAACATCAAGCATTGCATACATTCTTTTTCATTAGTCTCAAATGAATGGTGAAACTGAGGTGTTAAACATAGGATTCAAGCAGGATGTGCAAGGGAATTCTTATTTTGAATCTTACATTATTATGGTAATACTTGTTGCCGTGCTATGATGGTAATCAACACCTTGGTAGTCAATTTTGCACTGAAAAAATGCTTGATTGGGGGTGCTTTTAGCAAATAAATATCTTTTTGGTTTGCTTTCTGTTTCAACAGAATATGCTAGTTGAAACAGAAAAGTAACACCAGGGTCTTGGCATTTTTGCTCTTGAAAGTTTCGGATTTCTCACAAAATCCTCTATTTGTTGCTTTTCATCCTGCTAATTTTGCTTCTGGTTAGATGTTATGTTGATATGCTGGCAGCATGATTAATTTAAATGCTTATCACATATATCATCTCTATTGCATGCATTTCCAATTGTATTCCACTCCCTTTTTCAGGGAATATTCTGTATGCAAATATTCTATGTTACATGTCTTTAGCCTTAAATGAAAAGTAGGAGCTCACTTTGCTGTTTGCAGAATGTGGTCTTCCAAGTGCCACTGATAATTGATTGCTTTAAGAAACGAAAACATGGGAGTGGCCATGCTTGTTGTATAACTTTTTTCTTGAATATATGCAATGCACTGATTGCAGAAAGAATGAACTGTGTGAACCATTGAATGTGCAACTCTTATGACATACAGATACCCCAATATCTGGACAATAGAATATTCCTCCTTTTAGAGTTCACTTTTCTTAACACTATTTCATTTTTGGCTGACATGGATGAATGTAAAATAAAATTAGGAATTGATAATTGCTCGCTGAAAAAGGTAGAAATGATAATCATGAAGAATGTGATTAGTCGGCCTTGGATTTTCTGCTGTTTGTTGCTTTTCATCCTGCTCATTTTGCTTCTGGTTAGATTTTATGTTAATTTGCTGGCGACATTACTAATTTAAATGTTCATCTCATATGTGGTCTCCATTGCATGCACTCCCATCTCGAAGTCCAACCCCTTTTTATGTGAATATTCTATACTCAAATATTCTACATCATGTCTTTAGCTTTAAATGGAAAGTGGAGCTCACTTTATTCTGTACTAAATGTGGTCTTCCATATGCCACTGATAGTTGAATGGTTTCAAGAAACAAAAACATTAAAGTGGCCATGCTTGTTGTATGACTTTTTGCTTGAAAATATGCACTGCACTGATTACAAAGAGAATGAACTGTGTGAACCATTGAATGTGCGGCTTTTCCAACATACAGATATCCCAGTATCTCTTGGACACCAAAATATTTCTCCTTTTAGAGTTCACTTTTCCTAACAGTATCTTTTGTTCTTAGCTGACATAGACGAATTTAAAATGAAATTAGGTAGGATTCAGTAGATTGATAGTTGCTAATTGAAAAAGGCAGAAGTGAACTGAGAATCATGGAGAATGTGATAAGTTGGACCCTTCATTACACCTGTTCCCACAAAATTGAAGAGCAAACATATTGAGTTACTAATGAGGTCGTTCCTATGTTACTCCATGTGAATGTTCTAAACCTGATTTTTTATTTTGAGAAAAAAAAATATTTTTCTTTAATTTAAGCGTTAACCTCCATAGATGTCCTCTTTATTAGAACAAATTTTCTTTTCTGCCTTGCCAAATTCAGTTAGCTTTTGTAATTCTAAATAATATTACTGCTCAAATGACCCTATAATTTCTTGTTTTTTTGTATCTTTGCTTTTGATCTTATCCTTTTAACGATAACTAAGTGCAAAATCTTCTTACTAAGACTTTGCCATTCTGTTTCTTTCTTCATCTGCGCAATTTCGTTTCTATGGCCTCAAATATGCCTTATAGGAATTAAGAATGAAAAAATGTGGAGAATGCTTCAAATACTGAAGATATTAACATTCAGGAGCAAAAGATGTGAAGAAGTCTCATTTGTTTTTTCATGTCATGTTTCCATGCTTCTAAGGGAAGTTTGAACGGAGGATCATAGGTTTTAGTCTCTCCACCATGTCATTGTCATGGTCCTTTGGCATTAACTTGCTTGACATGGTTAGATGTTGACACTTCCTATAACGCAATATGTGAATGAATTTAAAGTTACTGTGCTATTACTTTTATTTGGAAATCATGGCTGTAGCTAATATCATAGCTTCAGTTTGTTTTGTGGGATTCTGGAGTAAAAGAATGAACGATGCTACTAGCGGCGACATTCTTTTTGGGTTTAAGATATATCCATGATTTGAACATAGTGTTTGTACATTATATTTACTCTTCCTAATATTTTTTCATTTTGATTCTTCAAATATTTATACTTGTTTTTTTTTTCCCATTTTAATACTAAATCTTGACACTGGAAAGACACGACAGTCTTTCAAAAAAAAAAAAAATTATATTTTTCATAGATTGATCAGCACCTTTTTCTACAAAATCACTAAATACATTCTCTGGAGGCTACTATCCTTTCAGTCCCTTCTATGGCTATAATTAATAATTAGGTTGGTAGTATCAACGTTTTGGAAATAATTTCAGCTAGAATTTGCATCTTTCTTGTTATACTTACATTGCAGTATATCAGAAATTTTGAGAATTTTAGTTTATATATTCACACATAGGAGAAGGCACCTTCCCAACTGCTGTTCGGGCCTTTTCTTTGAAATATATATTTGTCACCAGTGTCATGAGAAAGGTATGCCCTTTGGAAATATTCTATGGCCAGGTGCAAGCATTGCCAATGGGTCATAAGCAGATTTTCTGTGGACAAACACTTCCCATTGCGGGCCAAAATGGGCTTTCCACTCTTCCTGTGTTGTGTAGTGGGGCAGATATTGCTTGACACCAAGTCGTGCTGTATCACAAAATTCTAAAATTCGCCTGTTCTGAGCTAGGATGTGTCCTAAACCATCAGTTCCAGTGGAAGAGGGAACAGCAGAGGAAAGGAACGCCACCAAGTAGAAAATATCTTCTTCTGGAATAACAGCAGAAGTTCTGTTGTCCCACCTGAAATTGGAATCAATGAACTAATTAGTGAATAGAAGCTACAAGTATATACAGAAATAAATTGGTCTTCATTTGCCGAACAGTTACTTTGATTTTTTTACGGGGTAGATGAGGATGGGCCCGTTGCTGGTGTCTGTAAGGATATTGCCAAAAACTTCTTGAGCAAAATTGTGTATCTTACTTTTAGGAACAAGTAGATTTAGCCATGGATGCGGAACTTCCCACAAGCCTTTCGACCGTAGTTTGACCTCAGACACATGAACCCTATCTAAGAATTGGATGTATGAAACTTCTGATTGAAAAAGTGTTGATGGGATATATCTTAATTGAGACAACAATTTCATTACTTCCTGCATGGAAAAATACATGCATATGTAAGCATCGTCTATTTATTTTTTTCATTTCTATATTGTTCGTAATTTTTTAATGAATTTAATTTAATAATGTTAGAAAACCACCATCTGATGGACCATTGCATCTAACCTCGTTTAGCATGTCTGTCTTGTCTGTTTTGAAGTATTTGGCTAATTCTAAGCAAAATAGAGTTTTTCCATCTGACTCAAACTGGCTAGCTTGTACTGGGTCTTGAGGGTTAAAGGACGACCTCCAGTTATTTAGTAGGCCGGTCCTGTTAATTATCACAAACCCTTCAATGTAGTCGAACGTGCTTTCTGCAGATATTAAATACTCCTGGTCTCTGGCAAATGTGTTGAAATCTGAGTAAAGAACTCTAATCCATTTCACCTGTTCAAAATACAGAATTCTGCTATTAGCATTGAGACTTTCAGCCGTTACTAGAGCTATTATTTTCTTTTCTTGTTCTAATTTATTAATACGCCCAAAAGGTTGAGCATAAGCATTGCTTTTACCATATCAGGTGCTGGTTCTAGTGATATTCTTGCCCTCGTTATGATGCCAAACTGACCAAGTCCTCCAAGAACCCCATGGAATAGGTCACCATTCTGCTTCTCTGAGCAATTCACTATCTCTCCTTTCCCTGTACTCAGTTTCATTATATCTTATGTAAGAATTTGTGCTATGTGCAAGTTTTTCTGCGTTTCTTACATATACACACACACATATCACACTATTTATGTATCTGTATATTGACAATCAAATTATGGCCAATTATAACTATATATTCTAATGGAACCGAGGCCTTGTGCAACATGCATGACTAGGAAACCTGTGAATTTTATGAATATTTGTCTGATCAATGATGGTTTCTATACTGATGATGAAAATTAGCGCCACTTGACATGTGTGTATATCATTTTCAGCACTTGATATCACCCACAATTTTTCTTTTAACTAACCTGTAACAACTTCCAGATGATGGACATTACTTATCTGAGGGCCATGCCGAAATGCCTGCCCACTAATCCCGGCATTGGACAAAGTACCACCAACAGTTAGATGTAGGTAGTCTGTCCATGATTTTGGTGCTAACCCATATTTCAGGCTTTCATGCAGGATGTTTATCCATAGCTCACCCCCAGAGACATCAATATATGGAAAATTTTGAGAATGGACATGCATTTTAGGGACTTCGAGAGATTCCATGTTGATGACAACTCCACGGTGGGCTTGTGCCTGACCCTGGAGTGAGTGGCCGTGACCTCTTGCTGCAACTGTGAGCTCTGAATTACAACCCATCTGCCAAATATGCTTTATTGTAGTGGCAATGTCAGAAACTGACTTCGGATGTAGTACTGCAGAAGGAAGGAACTGAAACCTTTTGCCAAAGTCTTTGGCTGCATGGTGAACGTCATCGAAGGAAAAATGCCCTTCAACAGAAAGTGTTTTCAACGAGGAAGAGTTGCTCGAAACACACAGGTTTATTCTTATAGTGATGCAGCTTAAGAACAAAATTATAAAGCTTCTGACAAAAAGCATATTGTTTTGTTTATGGAAGCAAATCGTGGGTAAGAATCTCATTTTTTTCAGTTTGGGAAGTTGGAAGGAGCTGAGGGCAAAAGTTGGTTAAGTTGGTATTTGTTGTTTCCTTGTGAAGAAAAAGCTAAAGGTGTGGTATGAAAGAATAAAATAAATGAAGGGCTGAGGAGAGAATTTATAGCTTAAGATTTTAAGAGGCCGAGTCAACCAATATTCAGTTGTGAGAATCCGTAAGAAGACTGTCCACTTGGGAGGAAGAGTTTTAGGATTTTTACCTTTGGTTTGATGTTTTGAGGTTTTCTTTTTTCTTTTAATTTATAAAAGAAAAACATTATCTGTATACCATGTTGAATAGGAAAAAGTCTCAAGAAAGAAAGATTCACAAATCTTTTCACTTTTTTAAACAGTTGCAACCACAAATCTACCTTTTCTACGAAAGACAAACATGTATATGAAGTTTTTATCCTCAGCTGTATTAAGGATACTTCTTTTTTAGGAAAATAGTATCGCAAGTAAGCATATCTCTCTGCCTCCAACGTCAGATGTGCCCATACTTAAGTCCTACACATTTAAATGATGATAAATTATGTTATTCTTGAATCTATAGCTGTCGGAATGTGAGCATCCGTATCTGCTTTGAGATCTGATGAGAGGGACTTTGGGGTCCTCTTTTTATTTACTTGACGCAGAATGAGGTCCAGATGGGGTCTTCAATGGTCCACAGGACACGTGAAGGTTCAACTCACTGTGAGCTTTATGGGGTGAAGGGTTATGATTGGCTATGTTGGGACCCTTTTAGGGGGAAAGAATGGTGATGCGTGATGACAGCGTGTAGGAAGCACTGAAAGACCTCTTCTTCATATCTGCTGGTAATTGTTCCGAAGCCTTTTAGTTCCAAGGAATTACACAAATCTTCATGATTCGCATGTTTATTTGTTCCCAAGTGCAATAATTGTTCTTTATATTATATATATACATATAGATAACCTTTTCTTACAAGTTGTATCAAGTGGGAGATTTGCAGCTCCTGAGGGAAGCATCTTTCACTCCCCTATTATCGGTGAATGCATGACATTGTTTCTGCGGTAGAGAGGTGAAAAAAGGGTGCATTTCCTAGGCTTTACAATCATGAGCAATCAAAGTTTTTCTTTTCTTTTTTTTTTTTTTTTTGGGCACCTGCAAACTTACATTTGTTCATGATAATAAAATCAGATTTTTGTGCTAAGGACACAGAAGGCTATTATTCTACTAGCCTAGTGAGGTCGTGAATTTCGAGCTAAGAGAATGTACGCATACCATTTGGTCTAGGAACCTCTTGGAAATTTCAAGCTACTTCAAAAAGCCATCGGGTGATTAGTCCAGCCAAACTAGAATTCACCTCTTGAATTGGCAAAAAAGAAGAAGAAAAAAAAAAAAAATGCTTGAGACACTGAAAGGGAAAGTGTCCTAAGGAACAAATGGATGAGTAAGCTCTAAGTTTGGCCCATTTTGCATACTATATGTATTATAAGGGAGATTTTGTATTAGATTGGCATTCCTTGAGAGAGCTTATCCAAAAGAATAAGTTCCTTTTGGGATGGCCCCTTTTGACTGCTAGAAGTTGTTTAGGTAAAGCAAACAGAAGAAAAATTCTTCAGAAAATAAAAATAAATAAAAACTAACAGTGATGGAAAATGACACAACAGAGCAATGATAGGAGGAGGAAAACAACATGAAAAAGACTGCACTGACAAAAACCACTCACTATGTAGCTTGTTACTTTGAACTTCCACGGAGGCATGGAGTGGGATTTTGATAATTAGCTATTGTCATAAAACATGTGTCCTTATTAGGCCTAAGGTCTTCTTTTATGAGATTATTATATTACAAAATTGTTTGCTTAATATGAAATATAGTGTGAAAGTATGAAGTTGTTTGAGCATTGTTGTTTTTAATTAGGTGTGGTAAAAGGCCTAATTCTATCAACAAAGAGACCGATCACTATTTTTTTTTTTTTTTTATATAGAAAAAAAGGGAAGAAATATATTAGAGATTATAAATTTGTCTTGAAATATTTAACACGAAAAATACTAGAATAGTAAATATAGTGGAAAGGGCATCAAAGGGTGGGGACCTCGGATGTTGTCGAGATGCTTCAACGGTGGAGTGCAAAAGCCCTTTATTAGTCAATCAATGTTGAATATTAATTCAAAAAAATGTGGAACATTTGTCAGCTAAGTAGTCTATAGGGCGGCTGAGGGTGGCTCCCATCATGCCATGGCACTTTCCATGGTCTCACCTCTCACCCTTTTCCTCTTTGTTTAAAAATCATTCATCCACATCTTGACACCAAACATTATTGTAGCAATTTTACAATGATCTTCTCTTTTTTTATTGGCCAATCTTGAGATTGAGGATCGCAGAAAGTTGATGGTGGGATTGGTATTACACCAAATCAATTTTAACTTTTTTTTTGTGACCTTAGAGGAAGAGCTAAAGCTCTTAGTGCCATTTGGGACAAATCAATTTAACTTTTAGTTACTCTTCCATCTTACATTTTGATTTGCTGAAGTTGATAATTTACCTTTGATTATCTGTATCAACTTTATATAATATATTGAGTGAGCCAATGAATTATAGTTTGTTTTATAAATAAATTAAATAAATAAAAAAAAAGGTAATGGTAAAATTGAATTTGGTAATGCGAGAACAAATTATAAATATAATTTTAATAAAAAGACAAAGAGATTAGAAATTATAATTACCACACTTATCATGTTCCCTAAACCACTTTTTATTCGACTTTAATCAATGTCTCCATGTCAACAGTATAATAGCCAATGTTTGTCGTTTTCCACTTTTATGATATTTAATACTAACTCATAAAGCCATGATCTGAATCTGATCTGATCTCATCAACCCCCAAAACTAAATATTCCATCCCATCCCATCCCTTAATCTACTGCACAAATTTCTGGTTTTCTTGTTTTTGGCCTCGAACAACACCTATCACTATACAAGATTTTCATATGTGATTGTGTGTATGCATTTATAATTTAATTCACTTAATTAAAAAAAATTAAATGAGCTTATTATAAGTTATAAAGCTATAAGATTTATAACTAGATTGCGCCAAACAAAGTATATTTTTAGCATATTTGAATCTCATAATCAACATCAAGTTGGAAATTAATTAAGGTGTAAACCCATGGACGAAGAAATCCGGCTATAATTAAAGTTGGAGTTGAACTGTGCGAACACTTACAATATTAATTTAAAGCGATTAATAAAATCTTAATATTATACTATACTTTAGTGAATGCTTTCTGTAAAAGCTTGGAAATTTAAAAAAAAAAAAGGTGTATATTTTAGTTGAAAGGATGTGAACTGTCCTGCATTCAAATCAAAATTAATTATATAATAAAGTTTAGTTTCAATTTCTCCTTGTGTGAAGGCAATGAAAAAAAAAATAGATTAATCTTTAATTACCTCGTATATATTGTTTTTGTGAATCCTATTCTTTTATGTGCACTTAATTATTATAAGATTCATGATAACTTTTGGTGCTCACATTGATCTACTTTCCTAATGTACACACGCATGTAACTTTAATTTTTTGGATGATATATAACAGTCTTTCATGTGTAGGCCTGGTTTTTTTCTTATTGGCTCCATTAGTCGAGGATGAAATTTGAAAGAAAAAAAAAATGCCATGTAAATATATTATTAGATAGTTTGGTGCCGTGGAATGTTGAAGAATTGGAAAATTCCGAAACAAATCAATATGAGAATAATAAGTTTAATTACTACTTTAGGCCACAATGTCTATTCTCCTCTTAACCCCCCTCCAATCTACTTTCTATTTTCTTTTTTATTTTCTACCCCAAATGATTTTTAGTTATAATTAAAGAAATAATAATGTATTTCTAGATTTAGATTTTGTTTCAATAAATAAATTGCAATTTAATTAATTAAAAGGTTAGATTTTTGTATATACCAATGACAATAAGAATAAATATATATATATAAAAAAACGAATAATCTCGCTTTAATTAATATTTTAGTATTATAATTTTCCATTTTTGTTTGTAATAATATATATGTATATATATCTAAAATTGGGAGATATGATGATGAATTTGACGAATCCAAGTAAGATATAAGTACAAGTAATGAATCTAAGACAACAATTTATAATTGGAAGGTTAGTCAATGCACTCAATTGATTGTAATTCAAAGGCATATAAATAAAACATCAACGTAACAAAAAAAAATGCACAATTATTTGGAACAAAAATGGGTTGATTGTGACATGGACTTCAAAACATGTGGATGTGGGCATTTTCAAACCCTAGAATTGAACATCACTTTCCATATATAATTAGTAATAAATAACTACCAAACTAAGAAGAGAATGACTCCCACAAGTCTCAAATTCAAACATTGTCCTAATTAAAAAAGTTTTTGCGGTGCACATGCATGTGTAGTAAATTTGATGTTTAGAACTATCATATTTTCAATTTTTAATCTCAACCAGCTGTTAGAGATTAAAAGTTGAAGATGTAAATAGTTCTAATTAAAAATTATCTATTCAACCTAGACCAACAAATTAGAATTTGTGTTCTTTAAGAAGCCACCATTCACGTATACTCATCCCAAAAATTTAAATAGAAGTCCTACATCAACATTGGTTAGGCCCAATTCCATAAACAATGAGATGCAAAACAAAACTATGTGATTGTTGGGGTAGATAATATCCCACATTTTCACTTTTTCCCTAGTGGGAATCATAGACTAGTGCCATCTAAAAGTTATTAAATTAACAACTTCAATCTATAATATATATGTAAATATATTTGAAAAACGACATAAACATTCCTCTTATTATTATATAGCTTTACATCTTATTTGCATAATTCTTTTTAATCATCATCTTCATTTCTTTTCTCACCCAAATATAACATGGACTCAAACCTTTTTTAGATTTCATTTTCCAATTTTTTTTCTTTTTTCTTATTATAAGGAAGCCTTATATTATTCATTCCGGTCCATGGAGAATTATGGATCAATGGTCCATAACACGAGTAAGACGATAACAATTTTGTAAATAAAACAAACTTACACAGCTGTTAAACATACGGTGTCAATTTTATAAATATTCATCATATGTTTGGTAGTTGTGTTTATTAATTTTTTGAGAAATGTCCATTTGTTTATTACTGAAAGGTTCATTAGAAATAAATAAAAAGTTCATTAGTTTATTTCTACATATTCATTTTGTTTTAAGGCTCTATGTTCATTAGTAATGAAGTAAAAGGTTAATTAGTTTATTAAGAAATATATATTACGAATAAAGTAAAAGTTCATTAGTTTATTACTACAAAAAATTAAAAAAAATAATATAATATTCATTAAATTATATATACAATGCATTTTTTCAAGAGGATTTAATGGATTTATATCTATAAAAAATTCGTAAATATTCATCATCCGGTTATTGAAAAAGATTTATTACTTTATTGGAAAATATTTATTAGTTTATTAAGAAAGGTTTGTTGTGAATAAAGTAAAGATTCATTAGTTTATTACTATAAAAATTAAAGAAAATAATATAATATTCATTAAATTATATACAAAATGCATCTTTATAAGAATATTTAATAGATTTTTTGAGAAATGTTCATTTATTTATTATTGAAAGATTCATTATAAATAAAGTAAATGTTCATTATTTTATAAGTACAAGTTCATTTTGTTTCAAGACTCTAGAGTTTACTAGCAATGAAGTAAAAGATTCATTAGTTTATTGAGAAATGTTTATTATAAATAAAGTAAAACTCATCAATTTATTAATAAAGATTCATTAGTTTATTAGTAAAATGTTCATTAATTTATTAATAAAAGTTCATTTTTTATATTAATACAAGTTTATTTTAGTTCTTTATGTAATTAATTTAATGGATATTTTTTTGTATTTTGATTTATAGGAATGAATTCATTGAATTATCTTAAAAAAATTCAAAACGTAACAAAAAATCGAGACAAAATGTACTGAAAAAGCAACAAATGGAGACAAATCGCATCTGAAAAAATACAATAATGGTTGATTTTGTTTTAAAATAAAATGAATATTTATCAATAAAATAATGAATCTTTTACTAATAAACTAATGAATATTTTACTAATAAAATCTATATTAACAAATGAATCTGTGTAAATTTACTTTATTTATAAAATTATTACTGTATTTTACTACTACTTTCACATGTATAAGATCCATAATGATATATAGACTAAGATCCATAGTATAATTTGCATATTACAAGAGGTCGAATTGAATTTGAAGCCAAAACCATAAAATTAAATTTAGTGGTATTATAAAAACAAAAAAAGCAGCTATCCTAGCAACTAAATCTGATCAACTACTTTGAATTTTTATATGTGGATTACTGTCAGACAGATTGGTGTAAGGAAGCAATAGAGCAGAAGGTACCAAGGAGCGGGCAAGGCAGCAGGGTAT